>JBCNJP010012251.1:0-14110 GCA_039602395.1 Deinandra increscens subsp. villosa
CAGGGCAAAACTGGGATCTTTTGTTAAAGCATTAACATCTAGTGAGACAACATTTGATGTTCCAGATGCACTTGACCCAGTGGCTTGAGTAATAAATCCCAATGGAGTGGACTGTGGGTTGTTAGGAGCGACAACTGACTGATAAATGAATGCTTGATTCATTTGATATCATTAAAGCCCCGTTACCCAGTTTTCTTGCCCTCTTCTGTTTCTTCTCTTCATATGCTCTAATGCTAGACATGAGCTCACTTAGGGGTGATGTGGACATATGCACCCTCTTTTCGATCAATTCAATGGTACTGTCCCAATTTGGTGGAAGAGAGTTTACCAGCTTTCTGTTGACCTCCACCTGTGTATATGCGACTCCAGCATCTTTCATTCCAGTGACTATCTTGATAAAGCGTTGAAGCTGAGTCTCAATATTTTCACCCGGGATGTAGTTGAACTCATTAAACAGTTCTCTTAGATTTTCTTTCCGAGATTCCTTCATATCATCATTTCCTTCATAGGCAGCTACAAGAGCATCCCAAAGGGTCTTAGCGGAGGTGTATTCCTTGAAAGCTTCAGCGACTTCAGGAGATAGGGCCATGGTTAGAGCAGCCAGTGCCTTTCTATCTCGTTCCACCTTTTCCCAGTCTTCATCAAGCCATTCAGTTTTTGCTTTAGGTGAAGGTGGCTGACCCTGTGCCCCAGCAGTTGATGGGACAAAGTCTCCCACCTCGACCGAACGCATGATCTTGGCATCATGGTAGTTGATGTAATTCACAAATCGATATTTCCAGCTCATGAAATCCTTGCCCGATACCAGACGAGGTGGTCTGGCATTTGTTCCGATTTTGGCATCCATTTCAAGAGTGGCACTCGACAGGGAAGACATGTCAAAGGCCATTGCTGCACAAAAAAAATTTGAAAATGGATCGAATAGGGGTTTTCGGTTGAAAATGGCTTGATCGAAAAGTACTTTTCGATCGAAGAGTTTCCGGTCGAAAAGTGTCGGGCGATCGAAAAGTGGGGTATGGATCGAAAAGTCACTGAGGGGACTTTTCGATCGATGAGCACAGTGGATCGAAAAGTCACAGGAGACTTTTCGATCAAGAAGGTGGATCGAGAAGTCTCGAGGGGACTTCTCGATTGAGAGGTAACTGATCGAAAAGTCTCTGGGGGACTTTTTGATTGAGGATGCTGATCGAGAAGTCTCAGAGAGGGACTTCTCGATTGAAACTGCCGGTCGAAAAGTTACTAGAGGGGACTTTCCGACTGAGACTGCCTGATCGAAAAGCCACAAGGGGGCTTTCTCGATCAAAAATAGCCGACAGAAAAGGGTTTTCGATCAGCCTGGCTAATCGAAAAGTCACAGGCTGGGTCGAAAAGTCACTAAATCGCGAGCAGTTGGTCACGAACACTTCTGATCTTTTTCGAAACCTGCAAAAAACAATCTTCCGAACCTTGCTACTGCGAAAAACACCACAAAACTCAAACGGTTAGTTGACAAAAACTTGAATCGGATATCGCGAGAGCCTCGAAACTTGTGTTTCTTGGCTCTGATACCAATTGTAAGGATCAATTTAACCCTCACGCGATATCTGAGACTAGTAAAACCGTGCGGAATCCGGTTTTAGCTAGTTGATTCAAGAAACAATAAAAAGCACAAATCGAAAAGTATGATAATCACTAAATAACAAACACAAACCGATTGAATTGGAGAAAGAACACTTGTATTGATTTGGATTGCTTACACTTTGTCGAAAATTCTCCTTGAGAATTTTCGTGAACACCGGAATCACCAAAACACTATGAGAGCAACCAACCCTAATTACAAAATCAATCTATCTATATATAGGGAGTCCTAAGCTTGATAAACAAGCTACCAAAATCGGACTCTAGGGCCCATATATCGACCAACCTACAACCCACACAACCCATTTAAACACTAATAGCCCAAATACAATTAACTAGCCCAACCGAGATTCTAATGCAAAAGCCTTATAATATTCTAGACTCTACAAATTCTGAGTGATTCAACGGTCAAAATGATTTCTGAGCGTTCCTAGAGTGTTTTCGCACCTCACTGATCCAAATTCCAGTCCAAATATTCAAAAATTTGAAAAATCAGTCGATTTCAGCATGGTACGTTGTTGGTATGCTGGTTGAAGTTTTTGGTACGCCGGATGAACAACTGGTACGCAAGGCAATCTTCATAGATTGTTTGGTACGCTGGTTTTTTGTATGCTAGGCAATCTTCAAGTTTGGTACGCGACGGTTATTTTTTGGTACGCAGGCAGTTACACCGTACCAAATTGGTACGCTGAGTGTTTGGTACGTTTAGGTTGGTGGTACGCTGAGAAATCTGGTCCGGGTGTTGGTACCCTGACTTGTTTGGTCCGCTGGTGGTACGTTGAATCTCATTGGTACGGAAGTCGACGGCTTGGTACGCTGGCAGAAAAGTGATGTTCAATAAAACTAACGTAACTTGAGTTCCGTTAAGAGTTACGGGAGCTAATACCAGCCAAAACGTTCAACTCGAGGAGATCTTTACTTTTACTCGCTTAACGGCTAGTACCCTCCGGTTTGACTCCCAATATCTGCTTGGAAGACCTCCGTTTTTGAGTTCGAAGTTTTGACGTTCGATTTTTAACTTCAAAGATGAGTGATTTTCAAGCATTTTCAGCTATTCAAACCTAGATGCAAGCCATGATGAACTATGATAACGAAATCAGAACAACTCAGAAAGTTCCTAAGTTACTTTAGTTTGAAGATTATCATTACTCGAAGAAACGATTTGAATCTTAAATATACTCACAAGATGTTGATTGTTGGATTCCGATTGAAAAACAATATGAGTATCCGTTGATCGCTAATACTTTGCCAAAATTGATAAGTGATTTTGAGCCTGACGAAAAGAAGGTATTTGCAAGAGAAAAGAAAACTTACAGTTTTCTCACAATGGCATTACCCAAAGATTTGATGCATCAGTTTAAGAATTTCCCAACGTCTAAACAGTTATTGGATGCTATTAAAGAAAGATGCGAGGGTAATGATCAGTACAAAAACACTCGAAAGAAAGTTTTAAAGAAAGAGTTTGATAATTTAGGGCTTTGCGAGAATGAGAAGATCACAGATTTGATTGCAAGGTTTTCAAATTTGATCAATGAACTTGATATTGTAGGTGTCAAGAAAGATAATGATGAATTGAAGGAGAAATTTCTGGAAGCTCTACCCGAAAAGTGGGAGAATTTTGTGATGATGTTTTCTAATGATCCAAACTATTCAAGTTGGACATTCAATCAGCTGATAAACATATTACAAGCTCGGGAAATGGAATTACTTGTGAAAAAATTAGCAACTCCATCTGTTCAGAATCATGAAGTATACTTTGGAGAAAATTCTGCTACTGCGCATGCTAAAACAAAATCACATTCTTTTTCAAGCAGTAATCCACCATCAACAACTTTTCTTGCTGGAAAATCTGAATATTCTGGTTACTCTCCAGGTTGCAGTTTCTGTACTTCTTGTAAATCAACAAATAATTTGATTTCTGCCCATGCAACTGAAGATTTAGCTGCATTGATATCTGCTTTTATATCATCTTCTTCTGGTTCTATATTTAGTCAAATTAGTGAAGCTGGTTTGCATCTAAATGACATAAATCAGTTGGATGATAATCAGTTGAATAAGTTAGATTTGGATTGGCAGTTTGCTATGATAATTGAACGAGGAAGAAGATTTATGAAGAAACATGGAAAGCAATCGCTTTTTTCAAGGAGAGAAACTTGGTTTGAATAAGTCAAAGATTAAATGTTTCCAAATGTTCCAAGTTAGGACATTTTGCTCGTGAGTGCAATCAATCATCATCTGAAAAGAGTTCTTTGGATAAGCACACCAATGATAACAATTCAAAAGCTCTTGTGGCCGAGGAAGGATATGATTGGGCTAAAGATTTTACGGATGAATCGGCTTTTCTTAGTAACAATGAATCTGCGTTTATTGCCACTTTGCATGTTGACTCAAGTGATTCGGATTCTGAAGCAAGTGGTTATGAATCAACTTGTGAATTTTCTGCTCAAAAGGATAGCAAGATTTGGGATTTGATTCAAGAAAAGGAAGGGTTGATTATTGAACAGAAGAAGAAAGAAGAAGAGATGGAAGGTTACAAAAAGAAGTGTGAAGTTGCTGATGAGATTTTCAAAGCTAATGAAATGTTGGAACAAGAAAAGAAGGTGTTGATGGGAGAGTTTGTGGAGTTATAGACAAGATAGGATGAGATGGTCAGTGTCAATAAAGAATAAATCTTGAAGCTACAAAATGAAAATGATGAGTTAGTTACAAAGGTTGAAAAGTGGGAGTTTGAAGCAAAGGATGCTATTGGAGATTTCGATGCATTGTTTAAGAAATCAAAAGCAAAAGTGAAATCACTTCTGATTACTAATGTTGAACTTCCAAAAAATTATGATGAAATAATGGTTTCGAACAATGGTTATCAAGTCCTTCAGTCGAAATTACAAGATAAAGTCACCAATTTGAAAAAAGAAAACAAATTATTGACAAGAAATGTAGAAATTTATCAAGGAAAGGTGGAGAAAGTTACACAAAAAATGTACGATGCACATGATAAAGTGAGAAGAGAAAAGTCTTTGTCTAATAGAGTTTCAGAACAGCTAATTGCGTCAGAAAAGGTGTTGGGTGAAGCTCAAAAAAAGATATCAGATTTAAATGTTCAAATTCTAGATTTGAATCGTCAACTAAATAATTTGAAGAATTCACACTCTTTCACCAGTTATTTATGCAACGATGAAAAATTCAAAAGAGTGTTTGGCGGTGAAGAATTTAATCGATTACCACCCCCATTGGTTCAAACTGATCCTCTGGCTGATATCAAATCTTCTGAAACAATTGGTGATTATTCTGAATTTGTTTCTAAGAAATCTGAGAAGAAGAATTCAATGGTTTCAAACAAGAAAGTGAAAAATGAGGAAAGTGTAATTGACAAATCTGCTTCTAAGTTTGTTTCTGGTGGGTTTATATCTGATGAGGGACTCATTTCTGCTGACAAGGTGATTGAGAAAAATGAGGGTTTGTTGAGTGAAGGACAAGTTGCTGCTAACTTGGTAGAAGCTAACAAGTTGAAGGATATTAAAGCAGCATTCAAGCTGGTCCTTCTGGTTCACAAATTGATTTATAAAAGCTACCAGGTTATAAGTGTTTAGGTTTGGGTAGTGAGGGTAAGAAGTTTGAGAAGAAAGACAAGAAGCATATGCCCAAGAAAGCTCCAAAAGAAAAGAAAGACACAAGCTTGGAACAAATCTATCATTTGGCTCAAGTGTTCATGTCTACAATGGAAAAAGGGTTTGGAGGTAAGATTCAGAAGAAGGCTTCGTCTAAATGTTCTTCTCGAAATGCTTAAAAAGTTAAGGATTCTTCATCATCTGGGTCAAATTCCACACCTCGAAGTCCTACATCGAAATGGGTACATTCTAACCGATTTAAAGTTTTTGATGATATTTCTGATAGTTCTAAGTCCATTGATAGATGCCCTTCAGTTCAGGACAAATCAAAATCTCAACGATCATATCGTTTGTGCTATCAATGTCGCCGAAAGGGACATATGGCACGGGATTGTCCTAAATCTGTAAAAAGATCATTTTCAAACACAACTGCCACATTTATTGATGAATCATGCAAAATTTGTACTGAGTCAACACCTTCCAAATCAAAATCTAAAACGAAACAATTTTTCAAATTTGATTCAAGTGTTGGTGGTTCATCACATGATGATGACTCTGTTAAAAATGAAAAAGCAAAAATGCAATGGCGACCTAAAGTGGTTAGCACGGCTGCAACTGATTTTGTTGAAGACACTGGTCAACCAGAAGTTGTGTGCTTCGGGTCTTTTGAGTACTAATCTTTAAATCCAGTGTGCAAGTTTCTTCAAGAAGACCTGTTGGTGATTGTGAAGTTTAAAGCTTCAATCAATTACTGAAAGTGGAGTTTCCGGCTTAATTTAAATTGAATGTTCATCTTACAAAAATTGAAAGTTTTTCTGAAAGCTAAACTGAAAAGGTATTAGTATCGATTGGTCAATTTTCTTTCTTTCACATTCCGTATGTAGTTTAGGGGGAGAAAATTGAAAACCAAAAATAGTGTATTTGTGTTTTTGTTAAAATGAAAATCCAAAAATAGAGTTTTCATTTTAAACGGGAGAAAATGGAAAAATACAAAAACATTGAAAAACAGAAAATACAAAAAAAAAAAGAACATTGAAAAAAATGAGAAATTGTATCCGGCATATTTGGGAAATGATGGTACATTGGCTTACATGTCTGACTCATGGATAAAATAGATTAAAAAGCCATAAGATTATTGTTTGATGTGCTTCGTAGGCTCGACATTAAATCAGAAAGTATTCAGATATGATATACATTAAATACTAATGCTTGACCAAGTGGACAACATCTTGATACGTATCTCAAGATATCAAGAAAAAGATATGTGGAAAAAGAAAAATAAGAAGTCGCTGTGTATACAAGTGCTCATTTTGCAAAGATTTAAACTTGTTTGATTTTCTATATTTTGTCAAATGATCGAACTTTCTCTGCGTGTCCACAAGACCGACCTGATTGTTGTTCGTTTGACGTTCTGCTTTATTTTCTTTGGTGTTTCGTATAACTCATCGGATTTTCTCTGCGTGTACGGGAGTATCGACCTGATTGTTGTTGGGTTATACAATTTCAACTTGTTTTTATTTTCTTATTTTGTTAAATCCGAGGCCTTATCTGCTTATCGAAAGATCGACCTTAAGGTAGACGATTTAACGTTCTTATTTCTTTTTGCATGGAACACATTTGACTATACCATAAATACAATCACTATGTGTTAAATCACAAGTGAAATCATAAAATGTGATATACGAAGTATATATGAGTATGTCTGATAGTGTGAGGTACACTGGCCAACGCAAATCTAATCAATACAATAACATATCTAGATGTTATGAGTATGATTGTGCCTGAGTTTAAGGTGGATAAATTATACCAGTAATCGAACATGACTTGTGTGCTGAAGTAATTTAAATTGAAGTGTAGTTCAGCATGTCATGACCAATATGATCCCAAGTCGTGATCTTCTTGCAACGACAAAAATAGTGTGATTCAATATTTAATAGTGTCTGATTCTGTATTGCATTTATATTTCATATCTGAAAAATCCAAAAAGATTTTAGGTGTGTGTTAGCATAAATTTAGAAAAATTATAAAGATTTACGGTGTGTTTTGATTTAAAGTTTCAAAAAGCCAAAAAGATTCTGTTTCTTATTTGTTTTCGACCGATCGATACAAGATGTAAAATTCAAATTTTCAAAACTATATCTTGGATTCACGAAGAGAAGTTTTGCGCCAAGATTAAATTAAATTTCAAAAGAAAAAGAAATTCGTGTTTCTGTCTTCTGAAATTGTAGGTTCTGTGTGACAAGACTCAAGCATGGTGAAAGGGGGAGTATGTGTAATATCTTTCACAAGTGGATCTTGAAGTTCAAAGATTGTTCAAGTTTGATCCAGTCATGCAAGCTCTATTTCTGACAAGATTTCAAGTTGAAGATCGGACGCAGTTATGCTGAAGATTGAAGACTGAAGTTTAGTTGGATCGATAGATAGCTAGATACACTACACGTTAAGGGGAGTTTGTTAGAGCATATTCCTATGCTATGATGTGTCTCGTGTATTGTATCTAGAATAGAGCGTTTGTGTGAGTCTTAGTGGCAACTTACCAAGGTGGTCGTACCACTTCGTCCGCCGTACGATTGGTACGGGCGTACCAATGGTACGCTGGATGGTCCGCCTTTGTTATGTTGTGCTCTATAGCCTTTTGTTATGTTGTGCACTATAAATAGTTTGTGTTAGAGAGAGTTAACAAGTTCTGTCATTTCTCTATCTCTTAACTGTGTGTTTGTAAGGTGTGTTCTCTCTCTAGCATTATAACCTCTTTGTGAATCAATAAAGTGTGACACCTCGTTCAAAACAAGTCAAACCTCTCTCCGTTGACTTTCTGATTTAAATATTCATACGTTTTAATTTTATGATTAACTGAATTAATTTCGATAATTAACTAATGACCGACAACCAATTTAATCCCGCGTTTGTATACCCATAAAATATGAAAGTTTTCATATTTTAAATATGGAATTTTAATAACAAGAAATTAAATATAAAATTTGACATTTTATATTTTATCAAACCGACATAAACTGTTTCACTTTAAAACGTTTAGCGAATCCGAAATGTGATAAAAACAATTTCGTTGTCAAGACTTAGCCAAACGAGAAACCGATAAACCTATTAAGCCCGGTTAGGCCCATTAAGCCTGAAACAACCCGGTTAACCCGAAACTAGACCCGATGACTCAACCCGACTGACCGAACGTTCGACCCAACCCGGAGGCTCGACCCGCGGCCCAAATGGCTTTGGGCCAAACCCGATATACCCTCCCTTGCGGCCCACTCGAGAACTGGCCCAAGCCGGCTTCCTTTCCCTCTCGCGGCCCAAACCGAAACCCGGCCCAGCCCCACCATTTCTCCCTTGGGCTTCGGCCCACTTCCAAACCTTGTAATTTAATGGGCTTTAACCCATTAAAGTTTATAAAACTAGCCCACTTTTCTTTTTATAAAATTTTGGCCAACAATCTGCAAATTTTCGCCACCTTGGTAGTTATTTTTTACTTGAGCCATATTTTATAAAATTATAATTATTAGAGACTCCAAGCCCTCCCATATTATATAAAAGACTCCATCTTTTATAAAGTACTTGAAAAATCTATAAAACTAATCACCTACATCAAGGAAGTTGGGAGCCATGGGGTGTTGACAACACACCTATTCTAGTGGACCTTAGTGTGCAAGTTCCCATGGGGTTTAAGCCTAAACCTATTGGTTACTAACCACTAATTAGGCTATATGAAGAACCAAGCATCCCACTTGATCCCCCCACACCAACACTAGCTCTCACTCTCTCCCTCTTGTCTCCCCATAGCCGGCTACCACCCCCCTCCGCCGGTTTCCCTCTGCCGTCGGCTGCTGCCACCACCATCCATCGCACCGCCGCCCTGCCACCGCTGCCACGCCATGCCGGACCACCGCCAACCGTCGGAACCGCTACCACTCCCACCGAATTCCTCCCCTTTCTCTTGTGAGTTCTCTAATTAACTCATTTCCTTTACTTCTTCTCACCCAAATATGATACCAAAGTCTTGACAACTCCAATTAAAACACTTACATTTGATTAATTCATCTAAATCTCTTTTCTTAAACCTACATTCTTCTTTATGATCCTCAACATTCTCTTGGTGTTCTAGGAACTTAAAATAGCCAAGAGGGTGGGTGAAACACATGAAAAAATCAAAAGAAAGTATCCATGTGCACCGAAAGATCATCATGTTTGTTATATGCATTTCATGTATATTTTGAATCCAAGAACAAAACCCTACATGGAATCATCCATAAAACTCATTTGATGAGTTAGATGTTTTGGATCATCATAATAAACTATATGAATTGGTCCTAACACTTGAAAAGTGTTAGTTGAATTTAAATGGTTAACAAAAGTAACTAAATAATAAACATGGAACATTTAAAATGGATGCTTATGTTTATATTTAATTTTGTCCTAACACAAATGTGTTAGGCGATTGTTAATTTAATATGTCCTAACACAAATGTGTTAGTTGATTTTATTTAACTATTGTCCTAACACCAATGTGTTAGTTGATTGCTAATTTATTTAAAATGTCCTAACATGAAAATGTTAGTTGATTGTTAGTTATTTAAACTTGTCCTAACACAAATGCATTAGTTGATTGTTAATTGTCCTAACACTAAGTGTTAGTTGATTTAATTATGAATCATGTTATGCTAACAAGGGAACTTGACACATAATAAGATAATAATAAATAAATGGACAAAACATAACACATTAAATATGTTATTAAAGCGTTACAAGACAAAAGGAATTTTATAGATTTTCTTACTAAAAATGGAAGGAATAAACTTATTTCAAATGATTAATTTGACATAAATTCTTGGATTTATTACAAGTCTTTAACCATTTAAAGACATATTATTAGAATGGAGATTTTTTTTCTATAAAAAGACATTTGTAAAATGAATAATTTCTTTATAAAAGATTTTTGTAAAAATAATCAAAAGCCAAGTAATTGACTTTAACTATTTTTATAAACCTTTATTATTATTATTTTGATGAATCAAAGTAATCAAAATAAGAATACGTTGCGTAGTAATAAAACCGGGACCATACGGCGATATACGCGAAAACGTAAATGTTTGAAATCACAAAACAATTACCTATCATGTTTTATTAAAACAATCCAAAATTTAAAATAATTAAACTTTTATAAATCCAAGTTCCGTTATGATTTTTTTTCAATGTTTAGGGAAATAAATATTTCATGACAATGAAATATTAAGGTTTTGAAATTATAAAATGTTGTAATAAAAATGAAGCTTAAAATCCTTTTATGACTAAAATGAAATAAATAATTATTCTTGGTTAATAATTATTTACTAAAGGATTTAAACTAGTCTTTATTCACCAAGGAATGTTAATCATAATTTTTACTTAAAAATAACTATAACTTGTATGATGAACAAGTCAAACACATAATTATTTACTTAAAAATAATTATACGAACTCATGAAAATAATAATAAACATTATTATCTTTAACTTAATATTCAGGACTTGATTAAACTACTAAATGCTTAACCTTTTATATTTATTGAACATAAATATAAACCATCACGAAAGTATATATTTAATAAATACGAGCTAACGGGTTTTCAAATGAATACAAACGGGATTAAAATGTCAAGACTTGACCGGTATCACATAGGTGACTTATGTTACTCACATGATTGTATACCTTATGCATGTGCCTGTTTAATTATTTAGGACGTTACGTGCTACCGTGCCTACACTATTTACTACTACCTAACTGCCGAATCAGTGAGTTTCACGGCCCCTTTTCTTTTAACTATTTTATACTTTGGGGGAGAAATCATGAAATCTGATAAATGTTTTTTACTTAATATTATGGTTTATCTGTTAGTCCTATGACTACTTGCTCTCTTACTGATTGCCTGACTTGGTACATTATCGTTATAAATGTTTGTACAACTATATCCCACCATTAATTGATTTCAATTAGTTATGTACGAAACGATAGCTAGTGAATAGATCTATTTGGGTTGACAACCCTACCCTAACTGGTAGCTCCAGTTCTGACTCCGGATTGTCTAGGGGTACACGTCAGTTATTCAGCTCTGTTCAGCATCTCTCGGGCGAGATGCTATGGGTGGGTAAACCGTTAGTATTTGAAATCAAGGTTCAGGTGAGTACATACAACCACAACGGTAAACCAATGTAATATTTAAGTATACTGAAATTGTTTTACCAACTTTAAACGTAGAGTCGTAAACCTGTGAACCTCACCAACTTTATGTTGACCTTTTAAACTCATGATTTCTTAGGTAACTGAAGCAAACTTCGGAAGACATGCAAATGGGGCTTTATCATGCTATCGGACCTGATTTTGGAGTCAAAGTCCCAACTATCCCAATAAACCAGTTTCTTGAGGCCACTTAGGCCCCTGACCTCTGATGACACACCAGACCACCCTGCTCCCACCACCATTGCTGGCGGTGTGGCCCCCATTGGTGCTTCGAGCACCGCTGACCCCTTCGTGGACAGTGAGCGGTCTGTAAAGACCTACGTCTCCACACCTGGCGGCGGTAGACGGGGATACACCCTGGGACGGGCGCCTGGCCCATACCGGAGCCGTGAGGCTGGTGCTACCCCTGAGGATCCTGCGCCTAAGAGGCGCTATGTGTTCGAGCTACCTCACTTAGCTTAGATGCAGAACCAGGTACAGGCCTGGAGGATCGAGGAGGAGATCCCGAGCAGCTATGCACGGGGCGAGTCCTCTTCCCGATCCCTCCCGCCGTGTCCCGATGGGCATCTCACCCTTTACCGGGGAGCCCATACCTGACACAGTACCTCTCTTGGTGGCCCGCCTGAGGCGTATTGAGACAGACCTGGGAGAGCTTGATGCAGATGTCGCCCAGCTTCCGACCACTTAGGAGGTTAGGATTAGGGATCGGATAGCTGCACTGGTGAGGCGCATGTGCGCCACTGATAGCGCCATGGACACCCTTCATGCCCACATGACCGGGGTTAGCATGGCAACCACTGATCTGCTTCTCTCGCACGAGAGCCTACAGAGGAGGGTCGCCGCACTGGAGATTGTATCTGGACGACTCCTCTCCACCCTCCTTGCCATGACCCAGGTCCCGACCTTCTTTATCATGCCCCCAGGTCCACCACCACCACCACCCTTCTAGGTAGATTTGACCTAGTCTTTTGATCGCCATTTTATAGATGAAACATGTTATTATCTTTTGATGTATGACCGGGACTGCGAACCCATGATGAAAACTTGTTTCTTTTGGTATGTTTTATCTGTAATATGGTGGAAAAACAGTGGTTGTAGTATGATTATGATTAATGTTATGTCTCTTTTTATGATTATCTAGATTTGTTATTGTCATGTTATGGTTGCGTTATTTATATCATCATTATTGTTATGACACTTTATGTTACCCCCTTTCTTTCTATCTTATATTTCTTGGTTGTGTTTGCGCGTAAAATGTTATGGCAATTGATGTATGTCATGGCAGTTATTCTCGAGCACGTAATAACCCCATTTACATATTATCTAAAATTTCTTTATGTTAACAATTGAAACTTAAAGCGAAATCATACCACCACGACGCCGAACCACCAGAAACACTTCACCTCCTCCTGCTATGACTGCTGCTGAAATCGAGAAGATGATTGCTCATCGCGTCGCTGAAACTATAGCCGCTGCTGAAACCCAACGTCAAATCGACGATGGGGCACGCGGTAAGAACGAACTAACCAATGTTAGAATACCTTAGACTACAATTCTAAAAGTTGTATTCAGACGTTTCAACCTAACAAATGCAGGCCCCCGTGAATGTTCATATAAAGAGTTTATGAATTGTAAACCCTCGAATTTCAAGGGTTCTGAAGGCGTTGTTGGTTTAGTTCGCTGGTTTGAGAAAATGGAGTCCGTCTTCCGCATAAGCAACTTCCCTGAGCAGTACATGGTCAAGTATTCCACATGCGCACTTACTGATAGCGCTCTGACTTGGTGGAACTCCCATGCTGATGCTATGGGAACTGATTTGGCTTATGCCATGACATGGGATGAACTCAAACAACTGCTTCGCGATGAGTATTTTCCTAGAGAAGAACTTCAGAAACTCGAGGCTAAGTTCTGGAACCTATCCATGAATGGAGCCGATGTTGATGGCTATACCAAAAGGTTCCGTGAGCTCGCTCATCTCTGTCCGACCATGATCACTCCATTGTACAAGAAAATTGAACGGTACATCTGGGGACTTGCACCTCATATCCAGGGGAATGTCCTTTCCTCGAATCCTCAGACTTTTCAGGATCCTGTGCGTCTGGCACACAACCTTGTTTACCAAGCTAACCGTCAAGGTATGAACCTTGGCAAGAAACAATCAGAGAGCAAAACCCCTGATGCTAGTACCACTCCCTCTTCAATCAAGAAGCCTAACAACAAGCGGAAGCGAGGATTCTGGAAGAACCGTGATGAGAAGACCCCTGCCAAGGAAGCTGAACAAGTGAAAGTCTATGCTGCTACAACCCCTACTCATGCTGTCTGAAAGACCGGATATACCAGTGGAGCACCCTGTGCAACAAACGCAACCTCCACCACACCCTCGATTGTGAAAACTTCTTCTGCAATATCTGCAAGACGAAAGGGCATGTAGCACGAGATTGTCCGAAGCGCACCTGTTACGGTTGTGGAGCTACCGGACACTTCAAGAAGGATTGCCCGAAGGAAAGAAACCAGGATGCTAATCAGGCTAGAGGAAGAGCCTTTGTGATCAATGCCGGAGACGCTCGCTGTGACCCCAACACGGTGACGGGTACATTTCTACTAAATAATCATTACGCTTCTGTTTTATTCGATATTGGTGTCACACCCCAACCGACGGC
>JBCNJP010012252.1:0-14106 GCA_039602395.1 Deinandra increscens subsp. villosa
CAAATCTTTGGACTTGAGCTTCAAAGGACTCTCCTTGAATGTGATTGAACAAGTTGAACTTCTGCTTCAGCATCTGTTTACGGCTCGCCTTAATATCTGGATTACCTTCATATGCCACCACCAGGGCATCCCAGAGTTTCTTTGCAGTCTTGTACTTCCGAAACCCTTGAGCAATCTCCAGCGTCAACACCATTGTCATGATAGCATAAGATCTTTCATCCTTGTTACACTTTTCCCAATCATCATCCGAGTATTCTGCTTCAGTCTTTACCACTCTAACCTTTCATGCTTCAGTGTGTGTGGGTATGAACGGTCCATTGACAACAGATCTCCAAAGTCTCAAATCAACAATTTTCAAATGGTTCTGAAATTTGTATTTCCATTCAAGGAAGTTATCAGCAGAAGTGAGTCTAGGAGGACGAGTAGTTGATCCAATCTCAAAATCCAATTTTTGGTACATGCTCGGTTCGAAATCCATGACAAAAGCTTAGGAAAACTTAAAACTAAATGTCCAAAAGTCCAAAAGAAGAGTTTCCGATCGTAAACACTTGTTTACGATTGAGACAGCCAGCTGGATCGTAAACTCTTGATCGTAAACCTGTTTCCGATAGAAACAAGTCGTAAACACGTTTCCAGCAAGGAAAAATCTTAAACACGATTCCGGTCGTGAAAAATCGTAAACACTCAAAGCTTGAGTCTTGAAGTCGTAAACCCGAAATTTGCAATCGTAAACTGTCAAAAATAACTTCTTGAAGTCGTGAACACCAAATCGATGAAGAACACCAAGAACACCAAGTCGTAAACACTAAAAAACGCCCAGAAAATAATCGTAAACCCAGAAAACAGCAGCAGATCAGTCGTAAACTAGAAGAGCAGCTCCAAAACCTTCAAAAAATCGAACTTTTTCCAGCAAAAAATTGAATCCAATACCGTGAGAACCTTGAATCAGTGATTCTTACAAGGTTTCCGCACTTGTTCGAGATTAAGGTATCGTGAACGATTGTTATTTCTGGACCAACAATATGGCCGTTGTACTTATAATCCTTTTTGTAGCTATGATCATTACCTAGGTTATTTGAGAAACCTGCAAGAGTAGGCACACGTCCTTTCAATTCTCCACACGTCTCCCCACAACCCGATCAAATCACCTATTTACATTTAAATATTAATTAAATTAATCAAAATCAATTATTTATATATCTTGATTCGGTTTCCCACGTTAACTAGGTTTAGTTTTCCGCCAATTGAATTCCTATGTCTATTTGAGATTCTCATCCTATAAGTAAATGATGAGAAAGAGAATTAATAACCTTACTTTCCTCCCCCAAAAATATCACAGTTTCAGTTACCATGGCCGGCCATCACACTTTCACATCCCTCCCCAAATACGAAACCACAGAAGATGCAACCGATTCTTGCAAAGAATATCAACAAGCCAAGTACGTGGATGATGGTTTGATTGCCGCTGATATGGACGCCATCACCTACAACCAGCAGAAAATCACGAAGGAGATGGAGGACCTCCTAAAACATGTTCGTTTGAGTGAGAGCCTGTACTGCAGTAGCCCCTTGATTGTCCACCGTCTTACTATGATCCAACAAGACAACAAACTTCTGCAATCAAGGCTGAAGGAAATCGGTCCAACCATCATCAAAACCGTCCAAAGAAGAAAGAATTTGCTATGAGGGCTGATTCTTTCTGAAATTAGTCTAGGTGTTGATGGTTTTAATTTGTGTTTTTTTTTAATGAACTAATGTATGTTATGAAGTACCAAAAATTATTAATGAATCAATGTTTTCTGATTTTACCTGTTTAGTGTATGTTTTGAAGTACCAAAATTATTAGATGTTTTTGTATTTAACGTTTTATTAAACAAGTTGAGATGGTTATAATTTCACGGTATCCATATAATGGCTTAAAATTTAGTTCACAGAAAACATAAAAAAATTGTAGGGATCTAGGGTTCGAACCATATTCATACTTATAAGTTATTATCGTATATTGAGAGTACAGGTTAAAGATTTGGTTATTGAAATACATTCCGTTCTCAGGGGCTAGCCCAGTGGGTTGGTCTTTTGATTTTCTTTGAAAGGTGGTGAGTTCGATCCTTGGCAATGCCAACACCATATAAATATTTTTTTACATGTCTAAATATCATTATATATGACCAAAAAAAAAAACTTATAGTCCCATATATATTTTATTTAGCATGACTAGAATTTATCTTTAGTCACAATCAAAATTCTCATAAAATGAAAGATGTGACCAAATTACACTTATGGTAATATATTTTATTCATTTATCATGACCAAAATTAATCTTTATTAACTCATCAAATTGTCATAAAATAAATATGACCAAATAATACTTATAGTCACAAATCTTGTTTTTCATTTACCATGACTAGAACTCATCTATAGTCACACATCAAATTTTCTAATATCATGAAATATGACCAAAACAAACTTATAGTCACATATATTTTTTATTTAGCATGACTACAATTAATCTTTAGTCACAATTAAAATTCTCATAAAATGAAAGATGTGACCAAATTACACTTCTGGTAACAATTTTATTCCTTTATTATGACGAAAATTAATCTTTAATAACTCATCAAATTGTAATAAAATGAAATATGACCAAATAATACTTATAGTCACAAATCTTGTTTTTCATTTACCATGACTAGAACTCATCTATAGTCACACATCAAATTTTCTAATATCATGAAATATGACCAAAAAAACTTATAGTCACATATATTTTTTATTTAGCATGACTAGAATTTATCTTTAGTCATAATTAAAATTCTTATATAATGAAAGATGTGACCGAATTACACTTATGGTAACATATTTTATTCATTTATCTTGACCAAAATTAATCTTTAATAACTCAACAAATTGTCATAAAATGAAATATGACCAAATAATACTTATAGTCACATATTTTATTCATTATAACATGACAAAATTATACTTATAGTCACACATACACAAATAAAACTATGACCATAAAATATTTAGACTGAAATTTTTAGTCACACCTAAGAAAATGAAATATGACCATATGATACTTATAGTCACATGTATGTCCAATTATTGTGATGAGTATATATCTTCAGTCACACATCCAAATTGGAAATGTGACCATAAATTGTAACTTATAGTCACACCAATAACTAATTGTCACCAAAAAATGTTTAACTTACTGTCACACTCAAAAGTAACATGTCAGTATATATTACATTTAGCCACATTTAATCACATAAACAATTTCTTCGTGTCACCATATACGTATCTATAGTGACTCGTAATAATAAGTGTGACTGACGCCATCAAATCTATTCTCGAATAATTTGGTTGAAGAATCCATTGTGATTTGATTCAGAGACACGGGTTGTGATGATCGAGGCTTGCAAGTTTGGACCGAAGATGTTTTCTTAAAAGTCAACTATTCGAGTCAACGACCAACGTAAAAGTCAACGGAAGATCGGTTCGAGCGAGTCAAGCTTCATATTAATTAAATCAACTTTGATTTAAGTAATAATTTACTTTAGTTGTTTATTTGTAATTTTGCTCATTGTTTTTGTGTTTTACTAGTTAGTGGGCTAGTGAGCACATGGGCTCTCTCTATATATAGAGGTGATAGCTTCATTTTAGAAGGAGGAGAACAAGAGAGAATAAGGAATGAATAAGGATGTTCTAGAGAGATGTGAGCTATCATTTCTAGAGAGAGAGTCTCACATTGGGTTTGAGCTCAACCCAATGTGACCGTGGATTTCCTATGACGAGTTTGTAATCATTCGGTTCGTTGTAATCATTCAGCAATAATCAATGAATCGTTTGATTTATCATTTTCTTGTTATTTATTATCCTAGATTCTCATCATCCCGTCTCCCTTATCTAATCTTTGTTCTTGCTCAATGTCGAGATTCTTGGTGTGAAATCGGTCCTGACAAATGGTATCAGAGCGGGTACCGATCAGATCTTGTTTCACGACGAATCTGATCACTCGAATCTTGATTTTGAGCTTAAATGAGGTTCTGATTGGAAAACCCACTTTGGAGATGAATAATTCTATTTTTCTGCATTTTTGGAGCTGTTTGATGATTTCTAGATGAATCTGATGATGTATTCATCTTTTAGGCTTAATTTGGAGTTTTGATTTCGGGAGTAAAATTTTTCGGTCGTCGGTTCACAAATCAGATTAGGGTTCTCATCTCTGTTTCTGTTGTTGGATTAACAGATTAGGTTCATTCTGTTGCACCTTTTTGATCCACTTCACCGATTTGAGGTAATTTGAACTCATCTCTCTCATTCGATTATGAACCGAAAACAGGGGATGGTTACGGTGATTGTTTATGGGATTCTTGACATCTCAATAAAGAATTTGTTTGCTTAGGATAACTCATTGTGAATGAATCAAGTTCAAGCAATCAGATTTCATTCAAATGAAATTGAACCTCACTTTGAGATTTTAGTCTTGAACAGGGCCAAAGATCCTTAATAAAGTGAGAGTCTTATTTTTCTAATTTGTGTTTGTTTGGAATCTACACTGTCTGAGAATGTTAACTTTGATACAAACTCGTAGATTGATTGAAACCTATTGCTTGTTTTATGCTATGTAGGTTGTATTTGATCTTGATGCTTTGTTTTGAATAATTCACTGTTAATATCTCAAATTTGTTAAGACTCTGAACTATGAATGAGATGCTTTGATTGTGGATGTTCCAAAAACACCAATATGATGCATTAGGATGTCTCCAAATGCATTTCGGGTTTTAAGAGCTTCAAAATTAAAAAGCTAAACCAAACTTCGTTTTAGTTTGACCCGATAAGGAAATAAACTGAATTTTTTAGAACCATCCATGTCAAAATTTCAAATTTTTGAAAAGAAACAAAAATGATGAGTTTTGTTAACAGTCTAAGCCCTAAATGAGATGAAATTGATGTAAATCTCATCCTTTTGGTCCAAATGGTAAATTTTATCAATTTTATCCGCATGACCAAAGCTGGACTTCAAAAGGTCTAAACTCAATTCAATAAGAGTCATCTGACTCAAATAACTCCAGGAATGAAATCCTTGACTTAAAATGGTAACATTTGTCGCTTTTATGTTGCTTTAAGAATAAAATTGACCTAATAATACAACATAAAGGCTACTTATGACCATTTTATTGGATTTCTCCTTTTCAATTGAAATTCACTGGATATGCAACTTAAATTGATAAAATAAATCAAGTTCAGGACTTTAAATTGTCTAACATAAGTTTAAACTTAATATAGGTTAAATCTACATTGTTTGACTTGGCATGACTTGGTTTTTGACAAATGCTTGCATAGTTGACTTTTTAAGTCAAATCTGGTGTAATTCATTCTTGTTTTATGAATCTGACCCCTTTTAGGCTGTGTGTGGCTTACAATCAATTGCTTAACAAATCTTGCCTGTTTTAATAACAGGTATGCCTCATGAACTCTTGGCAATGTTAGATATACAGTTATTGAGCTACACAGGGGCAATTCATTAAACTCTTTCAATCAACTTGAATAACCTTAGTCAAATTTCTAATCTGTGTAAGATTGATCACAAATAGGATCAAGCTTTGAACCTGTTGATTTCTTGATATTTCTCAATTAGATCTTAGCAAACTTTAGATCTTCTTTGAGGTATGTCTTCTGATCTCAAATAAATTATTGGATATTTGATTTCTGTCCATTCAAGTGGATTGTTCTACTTACCGATTACGTAATAAACTCAATAAATCTCATAAAATATGACTTAGCATGCTAAATGATGTGACATGCATATTAGTCATTGTCTTATGAGTCTTTATCTTCTGTTCTAAATAAATTGTTCAGTTAGAAACTATTAAAGCTCATATCACATCTACTAAGAAAATAAATGTTAGCAAGGTTAGAATTTAGGACTGATTGCTCCTATGTTTCTCTGACCTTGATGTTGATACTCATGACTGATGTTGAATGCTTACTGTTTCCTTACCTTAACTTTGTTTGACTTTGGTTATATGGCTTAAAGCATGTCAGAACTTTATGCATATATTCTGATTCATCATCATTTGACATCTTGTATATGCTTATGTGAATTTTTTTTCCATCTTGCTCCCGTACAAGTAGTTAAATAGAATATATGTGTTGGTAAGTGTCTCCTATTGCTCAAATCATGTTAGTTTAGGAAAACTTGGTTCAGGAATCTTGTTTGACCCCAAAATCCATAAACCCAATTGTGAAAAACTCAAGTTTAGGGGGAATCACTTCTTGATTTATTCTAAAGCTTTTGAGTCATTTGAGTCAAAATGTTGATTTTTTAACAAAAGTCCACTCATCTAAGTGAAAATTTTGCACAAATTTCTCAAATTCTATCATAATTTGTCGTTACTTGTGTTTTTCATCAAACTAACGTCAAACGACATTCTTGAGTCAAAATTCACTTTGTACTTAGCCAAAGTCAACATCAACAATAAAGTTACTATTTCAAGGGAAATTACAGGAATTTGGGTCAATTTCACTAATGTAATCTGTTGAACTAAATTGATTGAATTTTGAAGAAATTTGAGCCTATGCGTTGAGCAAATTCCTTTTATATATTTGTAGGTTAATTTGAAAAGCTCTGTCACTATCACGAATTTAGTGTGACATGACATTCATTTGACTCGTCAAATTTGATGTAATCATGTTATTTCTTATGTGCAGATGGCTCCCAGACAGGAAAGAGCAGCCAATGCCCCTCTGGATTTCTCAAAATCTCACAATCAATACTGTGAAATCAACAGAAGCTGGACAGATGCCGGACGTTATGAACAAGCTTTCAGAATCCTAGAAAACTTAAATTGGATCACAAGTATCCGGTTGGAGCCTGTCATAAGCTCGGGTATAATAAATGATTTCTGGAACAACGCACACACATTTGTGGCTGATAATGGTTCCAAGATTATCAGATCATTGATTCAAAGGCAGTATGTTGAAATAAATGAAGAAAGAGTCAGAGAAGTTCTGCAACTGAATGATGCACTTTGCCCCATTTCTTTTCCTAAAGAAGAATGGCAAAATACAATTCTCATGATGGGATATCAAGGAGATCTCTCAGTGAATACAAACGAAAAGATAAAGAAGACACTGTTCCCAGATAACTGGAGATGTATCATCACCTTCTTCATATCTGCTTTCGCTCCAAGAAAGTCGGGAACTGATGACTTCGTGGAAGAGACAGCTTGGGCACTACATGCTTTAGCTTCCGGTGCCGGCTTCAATCTTTCAATGCAAATAATCGAATGGATGAATTACAACCTTCATCCCACTAGAAAGTCTGAGAAATTTCTGATGTATCCCAGATTCATACAGGCCATCCTTGATCATCACTACCCGAACTTACAGAAGACTGAACCATACTTGGTTCCTAGGAGGATGATACCTGGTTCTTATACACGGTACCAGATTGGTCGTTATGATGGACCCGAAGTCCCATTTTTCCCAAATATGATTGAGGGAATTGATGTTGATGATGATATGGATGAAGATCAAGAAAATGATGATGCTAATGCTGATATGGCAGATGTCAATGCTGCTGAACCTGACAATAATGCAGCAAACCTCCAAGATAATCAACCAATCAACTCTCCAATTCATAATGACCCTATGCACTCAGAACCTGAATACAGAGCCTCATCCAAAGGTGCATCTGAATCAGACAAGTCAGGAGATGAAGATGAAGAGTCTGGTAGTGAAGATGATGTTTCTGGAAATAATGATGAAAATAACTCAAATTCACCTGTATCCAAACCCGAATCAGGGTCAAGATTCCAACCTGGATCAGAATCAGGTTCTGACTCTACTAGTTCAGATGCTAGGGGTCCCAAAAAGAAGAAACTGAAAACAAGAGAAATAACCAAAGTTAGTGATAAACCTGAAGCTTCAAGTAAAAAGAAGCAAAAGAAAATAAAGTCAAGGCAGACTCAAGATGACATCTCATCAAATAACTCAAAATCTGATTCACCTGAACCAGATTCAGCCTCATTTATGCTTGAGGGTCATATTAATCCTAACTACAAAAGAGAGTCAAGATCCAAGTATGCTCAGGAAAGAAAGAAACTTGAAATAAGAAGATGGCCCGTCTCTGGATCTGGAACTGCTGCTGCTTTACAATCTGCAGCACAACATGAACCAGAAGTCACTGAACAACAAAAGGCTCAATCTGCTCCAATCACCACCACTGAAGCTACAGTTCAAGAAATTGACGCCTCTGCTGAAATCAATATCACGAGTTTGGATCCGGTAACTCAAGTTGAGACACAGCTCATTTCAACTGCTCCAGCTCAAGAAGTTGTGCCTAGGATAGATACCTCTCTAGTCAATCAAGAGGTGTTCTTGGAGCAAAATCTTGAGGTCTCTAACACTTCTGCTACTGACAAGCTTAAAGAAGCTAATGACAGGATAAAAGAACAAGATCAAGAACTTCTTAAAGCCAATGAGAAAATAAGAGAGCAAGCAGAAGAAATTGAAAGACTGAAAAAGTTATTGGCTGAAGCTCTCCAAAATAATCAAATTACCAGAACCAATGATGGTGATGCAAGTGGAAATGGAAGTGGTAATCAAGGTGATGATCGGATGCTAGATCAACCTCCCTCAGCTGAAGACACTCAACAAAATAAAAAAGCTTAGTCCTAGCCAGGCTGGCAAAGCTTCTGATGCGATAACTCTTACCGTTGTCACAGAACAAGATGTGGATGACACTCATCTTGATGATTTCCCATTTGATGACAATGAATCTTCCGAACCTGAAGTTGACATTTCCTATGGAGACACCTTTCTGAATGATGAACCGAATGATGAAGATGAAGATTAAATTTATCAATCCGTAATAAGCTTAGTGCCACCTCCTGAGAATCTCAATCTTCCAAGATTCTCAAGGGTTGCATTTGAAGCAAACCAATCGTCTTCAGGAGAGGTACTTGCTTTAACCATGGGTGAACCAGATGAACCTCCTGTCATACCTGAGGTTTCATTGCAACTCCAGTTGGCTCCTCCAGTACAACAGCCAATAAGCATTGTTATGCCTGAAGCTGCTATTTCTGAGATTTCTGAACAACTGAAACACTTACACGTTGAAAGTGAGTTTCTAGATCTTGGAAGAACTGCATTTCGAGAATTTTATGCAAACACCTTGGCTACTGATCCAAGTAGCAGAAGCGGTGTGGTTGTTACTGAGGAAAACATTGAAGCCAGAGAAGCTTTGGAAATTCAACCTCTCAGCATGATTCCAGATGAGATCTTCAATGACATAAGTTTAGCCGAGCGTCTAAATAACCTTATTTATGACTCAAGTGCTACAAACTTCATAAACTTGGAATTCACAACTGATGATGAGTATGATGAGGAGATCAGATATGAGATCAAAGATGAGCCAGTTGATTTTACTTCTCCAACTCCTCTCAGATCTGAGCCAGTGGAAAGCGAGCCTCAAAATTTAGATGATGTTATCGGATCATTAATTCCTTCACCAGTCCATGACTCAGGAGAACAAGTAAACATAGAAGGAGTTCCAACCCAACCTTCAATGCCAGTGTCTACTGCAACCACCACTGCCACAGCCACTGAAACTGTCCAGACTCTTCCAATAACAAGTGCAAATGGTGGTCAAGGTAAAATAATCCAGTCACATCACATGAAGCTGGTCCTTCAGTTAGACCTGACAAAGGCAAAAGAAAAATGACTCCTGAAGAGGTTTATGAGCAGGAAATGGAAAAGCAAAGGAAGAAGGAAGAATCCATCAGGGCTGCTAAGGAAGAAATGATTCTTGAAAGGACGCTGGATGAGATTGCCAGGCAAGAGGCTATCAAACAGTTGGAAGAATCTAGCCGTCCTCAATAAAAAATTTGCCATGGATCAGAATACTTTGAGCCAGAAGATCAAAACTCTGAAGAGAGGGAACCCAGAATTAGAATAGTCCCTAATCTAGCTGGAGATAATGTTGATCCATCTGACATGTCAGAAATTGCAAATTATTTCAGAGAGTTAATCTCTCGTGGGATTCCCTTATCCTACTTGATGAATCTCACGGATACGCAGCTAGTTGAACTGTATACTGATGAGCAAGACATGGAAAAATATCTTTACAACTACAAACTTGCAGAAAAGCTTACTGATCCACGTACAAATCCATTTGCTGATACTGACAAGAAGTTTGAATATGTACAATTCAACGACAATCTGCGAGAAAAGATCCGAGAGATGCACGCACAATATATGCCTCCCCCTCCTGAGATTTTTGATCGGTTTTCACCTCCTCCCAGTCCAACTACAGCTACGCTTGGAGTAAATAAAATGACCAAGAGAGAATTACAAGACTTTCTGGACTTAAGGGGATATGCTCGCAAAAGCTACAGCAGAAAGCAGATCCCTGGTCTACGAACTATTGTCAAAAATCATATAATTGAAGAAAACAAGAAAGTCAAGCATTAGCATGACGAGCGTGAAGCAATAAGAGTGGAGGAACACTGGAGGAAAGACACCCCTACCTTGGTTGACGAATGGAAGGAAATTGAACCATATCAGAAAGCCTTGGTGCAGTTTACTGCTAAAAAGCTTAAAGACATGCCTCCAAACGTCGAATCAGATGATGGGATGAAAATCCTTTGGTGGAAATATGATCACGAATTCAAGGCATTCATTGTCAAGCACAGAAACGGTTTCGTTCAATTCTTTGCCAAAATAAAGGATCTTCTAAATCTGTTTTCTTGGGAGTTGAAGCAGCTCAGATGGCGACCACTGATCAATCACTCAAATGATCCAGTGGGTAGAGATGCTGAAGAACAAATAAGATCTATCTACAATGTAAGCTCTACTCATCCCATCAAGACAAAAAAGAAGAAATACAAAACTTTCAGAAGGCAAAGAGCTGAAGTCCCTCACAAGGTTATGTACAAAATTATCAGCAAGGATTTAGTTACCAAGAAAATAACGGGTGATCAAAAAAGCAACCCAATAAAGTGTTGGTATTATAGTGGGGACACTCATGAACTAGTAATTGAAAGGGAGAATGGCGATACAATAAGGCTCTTCGTGGAAATTGAACTGAGACTGCTGCATAGAAGTTACCTTAAATGGTTATTCTACAGTCGCCTGGACACCATCCCTCGAAGGCTTAGGCCATACGAGATAGTGGATGCAAACTACTTTGGTTTGTTTCTAAGATGGTGGTGCTGGGAGTGCATTGCTGCCAAGAAGATGACAACGGAAAACTTGAGTACCTTGAAATACTGGGCCATGGGTGGTCGCGGGATCTGTTATCTCTCTCGTCGTAATGAAAGGATGATAGAAATGTGGCACTATTCTGACTTGAAGAAGTTTTCGCGAGAAGATCTATGGATACTGTACGATGCACAGATCGTCTGCTTAGATGATCGTTACAGGTACCTTGCCCGCAAGTACTGGAGATTCTTGCTGAAGCTGCTTGGCCAACTCAGATAGTAGTCTAGTTTTCCTTTTATGTTTGTATTACCACCAAAGGGGGAATTTGTAAGAACTTTATAGGGTTGGTGGCAACTCAAACATAGCATCCTTTTCTTTTTGTGCTCAATTGTATATCTTTCACTTTGCTTGTATCTTGTACTTGGACAATTATCTTAATGTTTGTATTAATCACTCAAGTGTTTGATGTTTAGTATTTCATGTTTGATGTCTTAACTTGTATTGATTATTGATATTGAAGAAATTGCCCTGGTACATTGTTTAATTGCAGTGTGAATGTCTGAATCCAAGTTCTGGGTCATTTCATGATAAATTACTTGGCCAATGTCAATAACTGAATGTGTCTTCGTAATAACAACCCTTTATGATTCAATAATGTTAAATGACTTTTCCGGAGTGTACTTAGTGATTTATGAACTTTCTTGGTGACCTCACCAACTTTCTTGGCGATTTGGTGTTAGTCTTGGCGATTTGGGATTATCACTTGGCGACCTCACTAGGCTGTAGACCTCACCAAAAGACTCTTGGCGATCTAGGCTTGGCGACCTCGCCAACCCTGGCGATCTCACCAAGGTTGGCGACCTCACCAATCCTTGGCGAGATCACCAACCTGTCTTGGTGACTTCACAGTGGTCTTGGTGACTTCACATTGCTCTTGGCGACTTCGGAGATTGTTCTTGGCGATCTCGTCAGTCTGATGTCATAAATTTCACTAACTTCAATAACATTCTCTTGATTTCAGTGCAATCACGACCTGTGCTCTCTCTAGTATAAATAGCCACACTAGAATAACCCTAAATAACCTTCTGGACGGTTGTTTGAAGAGAGAGAGCACTTGTGTGTGAAAACCCTCGTGTTCTTGAGTTTCAGAGGCGAAATCTAAGGATTTCAACAAGCAAACACTATGATTTGATCATGGATTCATGATTTCCACACTTGAATCTGTGTATTGGATGAGTAAAGGCTCAAATTTGGTCCTGAAAAATTGTATCAGGGCGGGTACCGATCAGATCTTGTTTCACAACGAATCTGATCACTCGAATCTTGATTTTGAGCTTGAATGAGATGCTGATTGGAAAACCCACTTTGGAGATGAATAATTCTATTTTTCTGCATTTTTGGAGCTGTTTGATGATTTCTGGATGAATCTGATGATGTATTCATGTTATTGGGTTCATTTAGATGTGATTTCATGCTCCAGTCGTTCAAATCATTGAAGAAATGTGAGATCTGAGCTGGGAAAACGAAACTGTTAGGGTTTTCACGCTTTTTTGGGTGTTCTTGAAGATTTCGAGTTTGGTTCTGAGTTTTTTGTGTAATAATCAGTGTTTTTGATGAAATAAAGTATGAATCTTGATGGAAAACGCGTTCCGGATCCATTGGGAGCATCGGTTTCGTCTGATTCGCAATGGTTTGGGCAGATCTGGAGAAACACACAGTAGTGTGTGTTTCACGGTGTTCTTGGTGTTCTTCATATTGGTTGAAGATTGCCTTGGCGATTTCGCAGCAGATGAAGATATTCTTGGCGACCTCGAGTGCTCTTGAAGATGTACTTGGCGATCTCAGGTTAGCTTGAAGATTGTCTTGGCGATATGGAACTGTTCATGGCGATCTCGACTTACTTCTTGGCGATTTCGTGAATAATCTTAGCGATTTCATGGTTGGCGATCTTTGTAAACCTTAGCGATCTCGTTTCTGCCTTGGCGACCTCGTATGGCCTTGGCGACCTCAAATAAGTTGGCGATCTCGACTGAACCTCGTCATCTGGGTTTTTGTTCGGGTGTTTTTCAGTGAGTTTTGATCGTCTAGGATTGTAGAGGATGAACCTACGAGTTTAACGAGCTACAATTTGATAATTTTCGTCGAGTATACACCGAGTTATGAGCATTCTTCGGTTTTCCGGTGAACCTCGAGTTTTCCGGTGTGTTTCTCTGATGATTTAGGGTTTCGCATGTTTAGGGAGAAGACGATGACGTGGCGCACGTTTATTGGCCAAAAAGGAATGTTTCTCTCTCCTGTCAGTCAACCCTTGCTGGTTGTCGGCTTCTTATTGGTGGAGAGAGTATGCTGGTGGGACCACATGGTTCAAAGAACCATTGTTTTCTCTTGCTGCTGTTAAAAATTGATTGGCCTGCATGGACCAGTCTCTCTCCTCTTGTCGGCTAACCTAGAATTCTTTTTCTGTCGTCGATTTATCATTGGCTCAGATAAGGTGCGTGGGTCCCCTTTGTCAAAGTTTACATTGGAAGCTTGTGGCGTGATTGGCTGAATGGCAATGCGCATGGGGCCCAGCTGAATAAAACAATCCGTTGAGAAACTTGGCCTGTCGATTTGTGAATGGTGGAAAAAATCGCATGGGCCCCATCCTGGTCTAATGATCCGTTGAAAGTGTCTTGATTTCTGGCCTCTGATTGGTTAGCTTCGTCACACACGGATCGTAATTTTCCAGCCATTGGATTCATTATTATTTGACCGTTGGATGAGATAAACAAGTTGATCTGATTGGCTAAATAAATTACACAAGGATTGTGCTTCTTCTAACGGGAATTTAATTAAACCAATGGATATTTTAGCATTTTCATTAAATGCAGGGTTTTTCTCATCAGTTTTTCTACA
>JBCNJP010012253.1:0-14105 GCA_039602395.1 Deinandra increscens subsp. villosa
TCTTTCTTGGTTAAGGACCTTAGTCCGCAGCTCCTCAAACGATGTTCTTATGGGCACAGGCATCCCAGGTAATTCAGTCTTATGGTTCTTCATTATCCGCATACGGCCTTTTTTTCCTAGGTGCTCATTTTGTATGGGCTTTTAGTTTAATGTTTTTATTCAGCCTTCTCTTGAATTATCAAAACTTCTGTCGCTCCATCCCCGAAGGGGCAGAGAACCCGTCGCTTACCTAACAGGCAAATCTTTGCCTGCGTGGAAAGGATGATTCATTCGGATCGATATGAGAGCCTCTCTTTACTTTCGACCAAGGTGGGCTGCTCCCCCACTTTGGCCTTCGTAATTGGCTGTGCGTTTCGCGCGCTCATCTCTGCGGAAGCCACATGAGTACAACGTGTCACCCTCAGGCAAACGGTCAAAGCAAAAGGACCATTCAAACACCTAAGGATATGCTGAGGGTGATGTGCCTAAAAATATACATATTTTATAAACAAATATCCCTCGCGTATTGGGTAAAATTTGACTAACTAGTCACAAAGAAACAGTGTTTTTGTCTTCTTTGTAGTTTTTCGGGTTTTACTAAGCCAAAATCCCAAAAGGAACAATTAATGCATGAACAACAGAAGATTTTGTGAAGTTGAAGATGAGAACGCCCTGTGCCTGACCCAGCACGCCGTGTGCCCAATCCAGCAAAGAACCGTTCGTACAAGAAGATTTGGAAATCAGGCTTCTGACACAACACGGCCCGTGCCAGGCTTGGCAAGGCCCGTGCCTCTACACTAGAAGATTTTCGAATCAAGCGTCTGACAAGGCACGCCCCCGTGTGCAAAGAGCACGACCCCGTGTTAGCTGACACCGCAGATTCGAGATCAACTTTCTGACATAGCACAACCTGTGCCCGAGAAGACACGACCCGTGCCACCTGAACCAACACGGCACGTGCCGTCAGAAGCACGCCCCGTGCCGTGTCAGAAGTTGGTCTATATAAGTAGAGGCCAGCTATTCTTCCGAACCGCTCAATTATTCCCTCCCCCTGTCTCTAGTTTAGTTCATCTTTTCGGTTCTGAGCCACTTGTTTTCGTGTTCTTGCGTCTACTTGTGAAAGATTGTAAGAACTATAACTTTTGGTGATAATGAATTGTTATTTGTCTATGAATCTTTAATTATCTCTCAAGCAAATCTTTAGACTAACATTTGTAAGCCTCAATCTTATATGTGTTAGTCAAATTCTTACACTCACTTGGGAATAAACAAGTCTTTGGTGGGTTGGCAAACTGTTTTTATAAACTTGTTTTAAGGTGTGTCTAATGTCTTTATAAAAACACTTTTTTATTGAAAGTTTATTATTGATTTTTTAAACCAAACGTGCTCTTCGTATCATAGACCATTTAGGGAGTCAAAATCCCAAAGGCCGGACTTGTGACACCCGGTCGGGGGACGATGTATGATCCGAAAGGTGACTCGCGCCCCATGCTACATGATACGATCGAGGTCCTTATGTATATGTAAGCAAACTCGGCTGACCACGCAGGTGCGTGCTGAGAGTATTTGGTTGGAATTGAGCGTTGGTAATATTTTGTCACCTCACGGAAGCCGAAATGGTACGTGTTTGTGAACTTGGCTCTAGATACGGCGTACGTATACATGCGGAGAGCTAGGTGCGAATGAAACGGACCAGAGTCCCTTAAAAAGGTCATTTTTATAATAAAATAATCTGGCACGCACGGTTGTTCCCCTGCTGGTTCATGACGGCGTGTCAAGTACGGTGAGTTACCGGTTTGAGGGACCACGTAAGTAAGTGGCATTATAAATACCACTTTGTTTGTTTATCAGCGACACCTTCCCACGACGTTCGTACTCCTCGTAGATGGTTGATCGTGGAGATGGTGAATCTTCCTAAGATTTCGAAAGGTGGTTGATCTTCCGCTGGTAAACAATCTTAAAACAAGGTTATAATTACGGGGTACCAACTTCACCACTGACAAGTCTCCCAAATGATATTATCTGCGACTGAGTAGACCAAAGCACGACTGTATTAGTTTAATTTAGTTTAGTTTAATTATATTTACTTTTTACTCACCGCTTCACTTGAAGATTGCTCAGGTTAGACGTCAAAAACGATAAAGTATCAAGAGCCCTCCTTTTCCTTTGTGTCTTTGATCGACCCCGATTCAACTTATTACTACTAAGTTGCCCACGACGGGTGCACTTGCCCGTGAATGTGGTGAAATAGTAGTTTTCAGTAAATCAGGTTTTATAAATTTAAAATCTTCAAATACTAAAAATGTTTCACAAAATAACACTATATTTTATATATACACCACAGCACACCAAGCTTTTTGGCGTCGTTGTCGGGGACACAAAACGAGGATTTTGAGAGAAATCTGAGTTGGCAGCCTAATCTTTGTAAATTTTCACCATAATTTTTCTTCAACTTATTTTCTTAAAAACCTAGATCTCTACTACTTGGTATTTTTCTAGAAATTTTTTAAACTTTCTTTTTCTTTCTTTTTATAGAATGTACATCAGCACTAGGTTGTGTCTTGATCACACACCACTTAGACTGATTTTCCTTTTTCTGTATTATCTTACTTTGGTTACTACTGATTCTTTGTCTATCTTTTTGTGCCGAGGTAGTGTATGAAAATACAACAACTAGACGTAGTAGAACCACTCCCTAAACTAGAAAGATTTCTTCACAGCAGACTCCGATCTCGTTCCAGAACTGTTGTTAAAGTCATCCAGAAGCCAATTCCAATGGCTCTCGAGTGGACCGTCATGGACTACCTAAGGCCCAATGCAATCAATTTTGGTGCAGCTATCGCTCCTCCTGGTGTCGATGCTAACAACTTTGAAATTTGACCCCAGTTGGTGCAGATGCTCCAAAACTCTGCTACTTTTCACGGTTTACCCGATGAAGATCCTCATTCTCACATCACAAACTTCCTTGAAGTTTGTGAAACATTCAAGTCCAATGGAGCATCTGATGACGTCGTTCGACTTCGCATGCTTCCTTTCTCACTCAAAGACCATGCGAAAACATGGCTGAACAATCTCCCCAATGGTTCCATCACCACTTGGGACGAGCTTGTTCAGAAGTTTCTTTACAAGTACTTCCCTCCTGCCAAGACAGCCAAGCTCCTCATGGAAATCAACTCTTACACTCAAGAAGACGGATAATCGTTATATGACACGTGGGAGCACTTCAAAGAAATCTTGAGGAAATGCCCTCACCATGGTCTCGTAATTTGGCAGCAAGTCTCCATATTTTACAATGGTTTGCATCCGCAAACCCACCAGATTCTCGACTCCAACTCTGGTTGCATTTTAGGGAATGGAAGTCCTGAGGAAGTCTTCTAAAAAATTGAAGAAATTGCACAGACCAGCTTTCAGTTGCACACTTCTCGCAATGCAAAAGCTACAGGTATGCACTTTTTAGAGGAAGCTACAGACCTCAAAGCTCAAATAGAGGCATTTACTTCCAAAGTCAAGAAGCTAGAAACTTGCAAATCTGCAGAAGTTGCTCCACGATGCGAAGGGTATGGAGGCCCACATGTAAACTGGAGCTGTATATTGGATGTTAAGCCCGAAGATGTCAACTTTGTGCAGAACTAGCCCCACTAGCAATATAACAACAATTCTGAGTGGAGGAACAATCAGAACTCTGGGTGGAGAAACAACGGGAACAGTCAACAACCAGGTAACCACCAAAACTTCTCGCAACAGCCGCGACAAAACAACAACTACCAAGGAAGCAGTTCATCTAACGGACTTGCCCACCTTGAAGAATCCATATCCCAGATGTTCGCAGAAGCTGAGAGGAAGATGGAGGAAGAGTTCAGAAGCAATGACAGTGAACTTCGAAACCAGCAAGCCTCTATCAAGACACTCGCGAAGCAACTCGGTCAAATAGCAAAAATGGTAGGTGGAAGAGCCCCAGGTTCTCTCCCTAGCAACACAGAAACCAACCCCAAAGCGATGGTCAATGCTATCACACTCCGTAGCCGAAGGGTTGGACCCGAGGACAGTTGTTCCGAGCTCAACAACACCAACCCCACCTTCTCAAAAACAAACTAAAGCACATATTCCTGTAGCTGTAGAAGAAGCCATGAAGAGTCCAAAGATTCATTACCCCAGTAGGCTTAACAATGCAAAGAATGAGGAACAGTTCGGTAAGTTCATGGGCCTTCTGAAACAACTACATATTAACTTACATTTTGTTGAAGTTCTTTCACAGATGCCAAAGTACACAAAATACATGAAAGACTTCCTGACCAACAAACGCAAAATCGTGGAACTCAACTCTGTTAGCCTAGGGGAAGAATGCTCTGCCATTCTCTCAGACACCATTCCCCGAAAGCAACTAGATCGTGGCAGCTTCACACTACCCTGTGTAGTAGTATTGAGGTTTCAAATGCACTTGCTGACTTGGGGGCCAACATAAACCTTATTCCATCCTCCATGTTCAACAAACTGAACCTCGGTAAACCCACTCCCACCAGGATGAGCATCCAACTTGTAGACCGATCAGTGAAGTACCCTTCAGGTATCGCTGAGAACCTCTTAGTCCGGGTAGGAGAGTTCGTTTATCCTGCAGACTTTGTTATCTTGGACATGAAAGAAGACAAGGAGGTACCCCTTATCCTTGGAAGACCATTCCTTGCAACAACACAAGCACTGGTAGACATGAGCAGTGGCACGCTAACGATCAAGTTCAGTGACCATGAAGCAACTTTCGACGTGGTTAAGAAAATGGATAGTACCTTACAGGTGGTGGACAGTATCGAGTCAGGTCTAGAGTTCGCATACCAAAGAATGGAGGAAGCCTCTCCCCCATCATCGCTCTTCTAGACCAGGACTGCGGGTCTAGCCAGCAGACCCGTACACTAAACGTGGTGTGCCATGGCGACTTACCATGGAAGTCTAAAGTAAAAGCATAAAGAACAAGACGAACTTCAAAGAACACATCACCAGGAGGGTCAGAATTCTGCCCCTTACTTTTCTTTTCACTCTTATTTTTAGATATCTATCTTAGTTTATTCAGTTTTTATTTTAGTACTAGTAGTTTAGTTACTAGTACTAGAGATCGAGGTTCGCCTAGTGTAACTCTGAGCTCAAACCAGTAGGGAATATTTGTTGGGTTATATAACAATTATCAATTAAACACGAGTACGCAGCGGAATAAATCCTATGAATTAATCTAACTAACCGGATAAAGAACGTGTACCTTTTTAGCTCGGCAAGAGAAGAATCTTTAGGATTTAAAGCAAATCCCTCTACGTTCGCACACACGACACACCGATGTACGTATGCTAGTACTTGATCACGAACACCTCTTGTTGATGATGGCTTGGTCGAACCACAAGAAAAACCGAACCCCTAGGGTTCGTTTTCCTTTGCCGTAAACGAGAGAGAAGGAGAGAGAGATTTAGGGTTTTTTCCTTTCCAAGTATGTGCAACCCATAAACCCTAAACCCATAAGGTTTATTTATAGGTTTAGGAAACTTGGAAAACAAGATAGGGATTGGGATGGGGACCCCTAACCGAAATCGGCCCTAAAGCCCTATCCCAAAGCCTTTCCTAATTGTAATCCAATTACAACTCTCTTTAATTTACAACTAACACCCGTTAACAATTAACCGTTAGTTTTAACGAATCCTCGTTAATTATTCGTGATAAATATTAATTAACTAATTAATTAATACAAATACATTAGTGTCGAGACGTGTGACCCCGTAGGCTTAAATAATTTCCGGACATACGCTTACTATTACATGATCATATCAAGACGTGTGACCCCGTAGGCTTAAATAGTTTAGACGTCAACAACGATGAAGTATCAAGAGGCCTCCTTTTCTTTTGTGTCCTTGATCGACCCCGATTCAACTTATCACTACTATACTGCCCACGATTGGTGCACTTTCCCGTAAATGTGGTGAAATACTAGTTGTCTGTAAATCATGTTTTATAAATTTAAAAGCTTCAAATGCTAAAAAGATGTCACAAAATAACACTATATTTTATATCTACACCACAGCACACAAGAGGGCATGCGTAATCGATTTTGGTAGCACCTGGAAATCTCGCCTACAATTGGTGGAGGTTTCATACAATAACAGTTACCATTCTAGTATTGGATCAGCGTCGTTTGAGGCACTATACTGTCGTAAGTGTATATCATCGATCTATTGGGCAGCGGTTGGTGATAGTCAAATTACAGGGTTAGAACTTGTTCATGAGACAACAGAGAAGATCATTCAGATTAGAAATTTCATGGCAGCAGCTCATGACAGGCAGAAAAGCTACACTGATAAGCATAGAAAACCATTTGAAGTTCAAGTAGGAGATATAGTCCTATTAAATGTGTCGCCATGAAAAGGGGTTATTCGCTTTGTGTTGGGTTCAGATTTTGGTTGTTACAGTAGATTATATTAACATTTCTATTTGTTTGTAAAATGTGAAATATAGGAGACTTCCTGCAGAGATAGTGCGAAATGTACAGGGTCAAAATCTACGAGAAGTCCATAATGTGCGAAAAGTCTGTCAAAACTTTCCGCACATTATGTCTATAAATAGGGTCGATCAGGTCGGTTTTCGGTAACCATCAGTAATAGATAGCGAAGCTCTGCCTTATTCAAAACTCAAATAGGAGCATTTGTAATTGGTGACTCAATCGTTCAATACATTGAGAGACTTAGCTATTATGTTGTGTAATCCGTACATTCTCTTTGATTGTGTTGATTGTTTCGTATTAATCTATGATTGTGTTCGAGTGTTTTGAGCTTCGGTTGAGCTCAATTGTGATCGGACCTCATCCAATTGAAAGTAAAAGATCGAGGATCCGGACCTACAAGTGGTATCAGAGAATTAGGTGCTGAATTCAATTGGATTCGAGTCGTTTCTGATCGAGTAATGCAGATATCCATGCAATTTCCGCACATTCTTCAATCTCGATTCATTTTTACAAGTTTATTTGTGCTTTACTGATCATTTTTTAGCTAACCTTCTTCTTTTGCTGTGGTTTTTTAGGATTTTTGATCTAATTCGATTCAAACAATGTTTGACGCGAAAAACATCTATTCTGTTTAAATTGCGAAATCTCGCTAAAGCTCATAATTTGTTCACTTTGTGAAAAGTACTCATTTGAAACATCGTGGTTCAACCTTTCGCTAAATCTTTTTAGCAAAAATATTTTATTTGTTAAAAAATGCCTCTGAAACATCACATTTCATGTTTTCGCTGATACTACCTTTGCGAAAAAGAAAATTTTATGCGAAATAGTGAAAAGCCTTTGCGAATTCCTGCCGATTTGCTAAAAGTTTTATTTACGAAATATTGAACCTGTTTTTAATTTGTTTTATTTTTGCGAAATCTAATATTTGAAGTCTGTGTTTCTTGTGTTCTTGAAGATGGAAAACAAATCAGACAAAATGGTCAACATGCTTTTACTAAAGATTTCTATGTTTATTTGTTGAAGAATTTGGATCAAAATGCTATACATAATAAAATCAACTCAAAAAAAATCTGAAAGTGCGAAAACTGATAAAATTGAATCTTAACTTAATGAAAATTCATCTAAGAAACTTAAGGGTAAATCTTAAAGATGAAATTAAGGATTCAAACTTAAAAATGATGACAAAGCTTTGATGGCAGTTGATGACAAGAAACCTGCTTATGAATTTTGTGCTCAAGTTACTATTGTTTATTCTGTTGAGTTAATTCAAGTTTTTGCTCAATCTTATGTGCTTCTAAATTCTATAGATGTATAGATTCTAACTATCTCTAATCTATAAAAATGATGTCATAAGCAAAACACTTGAATCATTTAAGAAAAATGAAGTAAATTTCAAAGCTAAACTAGATCTTGTCTTGGTTGAGAATTCTTAATTAAAAAGATGTATTGCAACAAAAGATGGTATAATTGAATCTTTAAATGAAAAACTTGAAGTTGTTAAGCACAAACTTGTATCAGCCGAGTCAAAACTAAGAAAATGGAATATGGCTTCTGTCAAAGTAAAGAATTTCTTAAACGATCAACGGTACGAGAAAAGCCAAAATGAAATTGGGTTTTTACCAAGAAAATTATATTCATGTATTCCACCTCCTGACAATTATGTCAAAATGGCAGCTTTTCATCCTAACAATGATTTTGCATCATCTTTTGAAGAAGGGTTTCTTAAAAATTATTTGAAAAACACAAGTTCAAAAGGTGATACTTCCAAGGGTGATGACAATGATCAATTTGAAACTAGGGTTGGTATTGGTTTTCAAAAAGAATCAACTAAGAAATCAAAATTTTTTCCTTCAAACTATTTGAAGAAAACTACTTTTCCAAGCAAAGTTATTCCTTTTAAACCTGTCAAATTCTCAAGGGAAGGATTTGAACATGTTGATAACCCTAGTTTCAAGCTGTTATGAAAGTTTAAGCTCATCAAAATGACAAGTTATATTCACTCCATCTGAAGTGACTCGTGCTGATAAATCAAAGAAATCTGATAAGTTTGAACAAACTTTTTCATCATCAGGGTCAATTGATTTGATAGAATTGATATTTCAGAAGAATTTCTTCAAAAAATTAAAAAGAATGTTATTTCTTCTGAAAATCACATAATTACCACTAAATTAGAAAGAAGACCCATGTTCAGATATATTTTAAGTTCATATAGCAAAAGAAATGATTTTGTTACAAAATAAAAGAAAACATGATTGATTGGCAAACTTCATCTGACTCAAATGACAGTGATGCATGCTTTGATGTATCTGCTTCATGTAGTATTGAAACTAAAAGAAAAGTAAAGAAGTTGAAAATTAAGTGTTATGTTTTCGGATTCATGGGACATTTTGACAGAAAGTATGATAATCGTGCAGACATGAAATAAAAGGAGCAACCTGTTTCTGAATATAAATGTGCTCAATCTGTAGCTTCTATTTCAACCCAGGCAGAAGCTTGTTGCTCCAAGTTTTAAAAAAATGAAAAAAGGGTTAAGTCATACTTTGTCAAAAACTACAGATTTTGTGTCACGCCTTGATGTTCCCGATTACGTGGGTGTGTGACGTCATGGGGTCATATTCGTGGGTACAAAGAACGACAAGTATGTTATCAAAGTTGCAGCGGATTATATAAAAGATAACATTGTCTTACAATACTGAAACGATAACGTTACGATAAGAAAAAAGATTATTTATGATTTATTTAGATAGTAAAAGGTGACCATGACTCCATTCCTAATGCAAGCCCTTTTGTTTGTCTGACTTCCCATTTGCACACCGAGAGCGAACTTAGTTACTTGAGAAATACATGAGTTTAAAAGGGACAAAGTAATGTTGGTGAGTTCACAAGTTTAGGACTTTACAAAATGTATTTGTAAACAGTTTTGATAGCATACAAGATATTATATATGTGGTTACAGTGGTTGCATTGATGTACTTGCACTTTGATTTCAAAGACTGACTGATTTACCCACCTAATGGTAACTTCCCTGAGAATAGTGGGCTTAGAATAACTTACATGTACCCCGTGACTTGTATACGCGGAGTCAGAACTAGAGCGACCAGTTAGGACAGGGGCGTCAACCCAAATAGATCTATTCACTAGTTATCGTTCCGTACAAAACTAATCGAAATCAATTAATAGTGGGATTAGCAGCAACATGTTATATAACAAGAATACCGCGAAAGGGATACGAAAAGAACAGACAATCAAGCACGGCATGACAATAGTACCATAATATCAAGTAAAAAGATTTTGTTTGATCACGATCCCCCCCCCCCCCCCCCATAGTATTTAAAAAGTTTAAAAGATAGGGGTCGTGAAACTCACATGTGCAAGGTGAATGATCGAGTCTGCTGATACGAGTAACAAGTAACCGATGTCCTAATATTAATAAATAATAATAGACATGATTTAGTTCCTTAGTTCAAATTGAATAACGTTCAGTTACCCAATGATCCTGGTCGAGTCTTGTCAACTTATTCCCGTTTGTATGTTTGAAAAAACCCGTTCGCAACGTTTTTTAGTTGAGTAAATATTTAGACCTGCTATGATATTTAAACAACAAAACATATGGGTCGAAGTAAATAATTATTATTCGAAGAAGTATTCAAAGTTTTGTAACAATATATAAGGACATATATATTTATTTTAGCTTTCAAATCGAATGATTACTCAATTTATTTATTTAATTAACAAACATTTGCATGAATTAAGGTTTTAGGAAAAATAAGGTTTTGAGTGAAATATGGCAAAAAAATAGTTAAACATTTGCGACAAAATAAGGTCGAAAGAGTTTAGGTTCATCATGCTCTTTTGGTTATTTTTGTCCGATTCTTCAACATCTATATTTTGTCATTTTGAGTCCAAGCTTACTTATCCTTTCAAAGTATATTGCAGGTTTTAAGTTAAACCCCTTATTTATAAAAGTGACTAACTCCTCTATATTTTTTAGAAAATTTTCGTTAGGTTCTGTTATATGTTTAAGGTAAGCTAGTTGCCAACTTTGACTTAGTCATTTTTAACTTGTTTAGTCAATATTTAGTAAACAAAGAAAGTGTAAGTGTTTTATTACCATTTGAACTTTTACAAGTGTTTATAAGTTTTAATGACCATTTTAATTATGTACACCCATCTTAGGGTTTTTAAATAACCATTTTCTTTAATATAAAATCGTAACCATTTCGTGTATCAATCTCTAGTTTAGATACTTTCGAGTATACCATTCGGCTCATCACTCGATTTCTCTAACCACGAGACCCACAATGTGACAATATTAAGCTCTCCGAGCATCACACGTAGTTTGATCACTTAGAGGCGAAAGAAAACAAGATGAACTTATCATTTTATGGGGGTTTTAACCCAAAATTCTAGTTAAATCATCAAAACTCAAATGGATCATTTGGGTGTAACTTTTATACAAAAGAGATGTAAAGGAAACAGGTTTTAGAAGCTTACTACTAGCAAGCTAGGAGATATGGATGTGGTGATTGAAGGTCGCGGTGGTTGCGGTTGATGGTGGTGGTGATGGAAGTCGATGATGATGATGATGGCGGTGGTCGAGTTTGATGTTGATGATGGGGATGCTGGTGGTGGCGATGGACGATGATGATGAGGATAGTGGTGGCGGCGATGGACGATGATGATGATGAGGATAGTGGTGGTGGCTTCCGGTTGCGACGGGGGAGGGGAGGCCGAGAGCTCCAGCGGCGGGCGGTTGGAGGTGGTGCGTCGAGTGGAATGGCGACAGCAGCATGGAGGTGATGGTGGTGATCGACGACGTGAGGGAGGAGGGGGTGGTGGTGTTCGGCCGGCGGTGAGGAGAAGAGGAGAAGGTGGGGTGGTTTTGAAGGGTGGTTTGAGTGTTTGAGTTGTATTGGGGGGATCGGGGGTTTGTCCTTTGAACATGTGTTGAAATCTTAAGTAAGACTGTCTAGATAACTCATAACCATAGTTAGGTTAGTTAGTTAACCTAGGTTATGATGTAAGGTTAAGGGTATTTAGATGGTTTAAGTAATTAGGTGGTATTAGTTTTATAAAAACTAACAAACTTTTCTAAATATTTTATAAAAACTACGAAATATAAATGTAGCGTTTTCATGAAATAACTAATACAAAAGTTGGTGGAACTTTAAATGGGCTAAAATTTGTAAAAACTGTTGTCGGGCCGGTATGTGAGGCTTTCTTCGATTTTCACGCGGGTCGCTTCGTTATTCACTAAAATTAGGCGTGATCGATATATTTGAGTTTTATATTGTTGGTTGACTCGTTGGGTTATGTTTTTGGGCTCGGTTCGTTCATTTCACGTTATTGGGCCTTGTCGGGCCCAGTTTGGTATACAGGCGATTCATACCGAATCGTTCTACTGTTTTGGTCGAGATAGGTTTCTAAATAAATTACGAGGCTTCAATATTATTAAACAATTATTGTTTTGGTCGTAATTTAGTTATTTAGAAAATTTTGTTTTATTCATTTTATTTGATCGCGTAACTGTGTGCTTAGAAAATAAATAATTGTTTTGATCCACTTCGAGCTCGAATATTTTATGCTATTAAAACTAACTAAAGTTTTAAATAAAACGTTTGCTCAAAGATCTTGTCGAGTGTTGGTGTGATTTTCTCACGACACTGTTTCGGCAAAATATAAAAGTCATTTTATATTTTGCTTTTCTCGTTATTGAGATTCCATGTGGCTTTGGTTGTCTTTCTTTTTTCTACGGGTTTTTTTTCTTTCCAATACGAATGTGAGAATTTGTCAAGGATGAACGTTTACGTTCACGATATTTACTAATATTACTACTAGTTCATGTTAGGCACATGTATATACGTATATATATATATATATATAGTCAAAGTATAGGTTTGACCCGTTCTTTTCTGACGGGTTGTCACATTCTCCCCCAGTTGAAAAAGTTTCGTCCCGAAATTTAGTTCTGAGTACTGGTGGAGGTGAAATTTGCGAATAGGCGAGGGTACTTTCGATGCATCTAATTCTTACGTTCCCAGGTGTACTCTGGGCCACGTCAAGAGTTTCAGCGTACTTTTACGATGGGAATGCGGCTATGTTTTAGTCTTTTGACCTCGCGGTCAAGGATTTCTACGGGCTCTTCTACAAAGTGGAGGATTTCGTCGACTTGAGTTTCATCAAGCGGGACAACGAGTGTTTTGTCGGATAAATACTTCTTCAGATTACAGACGTGAAAGACATTATGAGCACTACTTAACTCGGCGGGTAAAAGTAGTCTGTAAGCGACTGGGCTAATTGTTTCAATGATATCGAAGGGGCCGATGTAATGAGGGTTAAGCTTTCCTCATTTTCCGAATCTGATGACACCTTTCAAAGGTGACACCTTCAGCATGACGCGATCGCCCTTTTCAAACTTCAACGGTTTACGACGATTATCAGCATAGCTCTTTTGTTGATCTCTAGCGGCTTTCAGACGGTTTTTGACTTGAAATATCTTCTCGGTTGTTTTTAAGATTAGCTCGGGACTTGTTAACTGGCTGTCGCCAATTTCAGTCCAACAGAGCGGTGATCTGCACTTTCTCCCATAAAGTGCTTCGAATGGAGCGGCTTGAATGCTTGTGTGATAACTATTATTATAGGAGAATTCTGCAAGTGGTAGGTGGTCATCCCAATTGAGTCCAAAGTCAATCACACATGTTCGCAACATATCCTCGAGCATTTGAATGGTTCTCTCGCATGACGCGGTCGACCTTTTCGAACTTCAACGGTTTACGACGATTGTCGACATAGCTCTTTTGTCGATCTCTTGCGGCTTTCAGATGGTTTTTTACTTGAAATATCTTCTCGGTTGTTTTGAAAATTAGCTCGGGACCTGTTAACTGGTTGTCGCCAATTTCAGTCTAACAGAACAGTGATCTGCACTTTCTCCCATAAAGTGCTTCGAATGGAGCAGCTTGAATGCTCGTGTGATAACTATTATTATAGGACAATTCTGCAAGTGGCAGGTGGTCATCCCAATTGAGTCCAAAGTCAATCACACATGCTCGCAACATATCCTCGAGCATTTAGATGGTTTTCTCCCTTTGGCCATCTTTTTACGGATGGTAGGCAATACTCATGTCGAGGCAAATATCCAAAGTTTTCTGGAGAGATTGCCAAAAGTTGGCAGCGAAGCGGTTGTCATGGTCAGAGATGATAGATATGGGCACTCCGTGTTGTGACACAACTTCTTTCATGTAGATCTTAGTTCGTCTCTCTAAAAATAAACTAAAATTAAATAACAACCATAAATTTTGAGAAGCGTACTATGCCGTAAAAAAAATTTCTCGTATATATTTTAATTAGTTTTTATTGCATTACTTGTACGTCAAAACCACTTTTGATCCCTTTATTTCCTCAATGAGCTAGATTAGCTAGAATATTATCATTTAGCATTGAAAGCTTAGATCAAACAATGGTGAAGCGATCGGATGAATGTAAATCAATGTTTGACTGTTTTATGAAATGAGCGGCAAAGAATGAAAAAAAAAAATGAGAGTTTGACTGGTGTACGAAAAGAGGAAGAAAAAACAGTCATGACATTTAGGGATTTAGGTTTTTTCATCGACTCTTCTTAAATTAATTATTTATGGAGCGTGTTTTGATTAATAAT
>JBCNJP010012254.1:0-14105 GCA_039602395.1 Deinandra increscens subsp. villosa
TGTATCCACAAAACTTGTGAACAGCAACTAGAAGCAGCCACATATTCCGCCTCTGCTGTAGACGTTGCAACCGAAGTTTGCTTTTTGCATTGCCACGACACCAGTCGTTCTCCCAAAAACTGACATCCTGCGGTTGTAGATTTGAAATTGATTTTACAGCCACCATAGTCGGAGTCAGAATATGCTGATAACTCGAACTTATTATCATTAGGATACCAGATCCCCAGATCCGGATTACCCTTCAAATAAGCAAAAATCCTCTTTACTGCCATCAAATGAGAAGCCTTTGGAGCTGCCTGATACCTAGCACACAAGCACACAGCAAACATTATATCAGGACGAGATGCAGTTAAGTACATAAGCGAACCAATCATAGCCCTAAACAATGTGGGATCAATAGATTCACCAGTCTCATCTGGTGCTAAACCATGTGAAACCTGGATTGGTGTACTAGGAACCCGAACATCGCCAATCTTGAACCTTGCCAAAATATCAGACACATATTTGGTTTGGTGTAAGAATATGCCTTTGGCCGATTGATGAACTTGAAGACCTAAAAAGAACCCCATCTCGCCCATAGAACTCATTTCAAACTTGGTTTGCATCACACGTTCAAAGTCCTTGCATAACGCGTCATTTGTGCTTCCAAAAATAATATCGTCCACATAGACTTGGACAAGCAACAGATCCTTTCCAAACTTCTTCGAAAACAGCGTACAATCCACCTTTCCGCGCCGAAAACCGTTTTCCAGCAGGTGCGTAGATAAAGTTTCATACCAAGCTCTCGGGGCTTGATGCAATCCATATAACGCCTTGTCTAACTTGTACACTTTGTTTGGATAATCGGGATCATAAAAACCAGGCGGCTGCTTCACATACACTTCCTCACGAATCAACCCATTAAGAAATGCACTCTTGACATCCATTTGATACACTTTGAATCCATGATATGCCGCGAAAGCTAAAAAGATTCTGATAGCCTCGATCCGTGCAACAGGAGCATAAACTTCATTGAAATCAACACCTTCAATCTGTGAGAAACCCTGAACCACCAATCGAGCCTTGTTTCGAACAATTATGCCTCGATCATCTTTCTTGCATTTAAATACCCATTTAGTACCACATGGTTCTTTGGAATTAGCGGGTAAATCCACGAGATGCCATACACCCAATTTCTGAAATTGCTGCAACTCTTCTTGCATAGCCTCAACCCAAGAAGCATCTTCCAACGCCTGATCGACATTGGTTGGTTCAACTTGAGACAGAAAACATGAATGAAACACGTCATTCTGAACTCCTGAATCCCTGATTTCAGCAATTAAAGCATCAACGGAATCTGCTATTTGATGACGTGTGCGAACTCCAGAACTCGGATCACCAATGATATTCTCTTGAGGATGAATGGTGTGTATCCTCAGAGTAGTTGAATCAGCAACAGGAATATTATCTGCCAAATTATTAGGTAAACTTGCATCTGCTTCTTCTGTGCCTGAAAGATCATCTAACGGTAAAGAAACTGGTACCGAAGAACTTGTACTTGGTAACGGTATTGGATCGTCAACAGGTGTTGACTCAGCTTCATGATACGAACTTTCATCATCATCGTCAGACGAACTCATCGTTTCTAAACTAGAAACATCCTGACTAGACGAAGTAGTGACAGATGAATTAGGAAGCTTAGGAATCCATGACCCGGAACCAGGAGTAGACAATGTATACATGATAGCAGCAGATAAGATTTCAGACTCATCTTCTTTATCAGAACTCTTTTGTGCAGCCGAGAACGAATCAACAAAAGAATTATAATCAAAAGCTCGAGAATCAACCGATTTAGGTTGTAGAAAGGTATGTCGATGACAATCCACATTCATATGATTCTCAATGGTTTTGGAAGATGTAAAATAAACCCTTTTCATTGGATGATGATATCCAACAAAAATGCCTTCAACAGCTTTAGCATCAAACTTTCCACCTTCCTTGAGAACCGTACATGAACACCCAAATGGTTCCAAGAAATTCAAATTTGGCTTTCGACCTCTGAGCAATTCATAACTTGTCTTGTTAAATCTTTTAACAATCAGAACACGATTGAGCACATAACATGCAGTATGAACAGCTTCAGACCAAAACTTAATTGGTAAATGTGCATCCGCTAGCATCGTTCGAGCCGTTTCAATCAATGTTCGATTCTTTCGTTCAGCTACCCCATTTTGTTGTGGAGTATACGGCGCACTGAATTCATGATAAATTCCAAACGAACCACAAAAATCCTTCATTTTGGCATTGTTGAATTCAGAACCATTGTCAGTACGAATGCGACAAACTTTATGCTTGTACAACGATTCAAACTTAGACAACATGTTCCGAATTGAATCTGGAGTATCAGCCTTGGACGCCAAAGATGCCACCCACGAAAATCTTGAGAAGTCATCCGTAATCACCAAGCAATAGTAACTACCCTCAATACTACGAACATTCATAGGACCAAACAGATCCATATGAAGCAGTTCCAAGGGAGTGACAATCGAATTCAAACGCTTAGAAGGATGAGACTTCTTTTTCTGTTTACCTTTCTTACATGAGACACACACATCATTTATAGAGAATCTATTCTTGGAAACGCCTTCTACCAAAGAATGATTGACCAAGTAATTCATCTTTCGGTAATTGATGTGACCCATGCGTCTATGCCACAAAATTGATTCCTTTTCAGTAGCTTTTGAGATGAAACATGTAGCAGATACAGCAGATGAAGTCTGATTCATATTTAACACATATAAGTCCCGAAATCTGGGAGCTCGCATCACAATCCAGTCTTCAGGAATTCGAATGCCAGGTTTCAGAATCAAGCATTCTGAACTTGTAAAAGCAGCCGTGTACTGCTTATCACAAATTTGAGATACGCTTAACAAGTTGTGCTGCAGCTCTTGCACAAATTGGACTTTTTCAAAAGTAATCTTCTCGTTACCCAACTTTCCTTCACCGGTTATCTTCCCACCTTTATTGCCAGCAAAAGTAACATTTCCTCCTTGAATTGGTTTGACTTCAGACAGCAAGGAAATATTACCCGTCATGTGCCTGGATGCTCCACTATCAACGACCCAAAAGTTGTTAACAGCTGGCTTTCGAGCACCCTGCACATAGTAGCAAGCAATTAGTGAGTATCTGGACCCAAGCATTCAGCTTTGGGTCGACCGGTATCTTCCGAAAAATCCTCAGTGGCTTTTGAAGTCATTTTAGGCAGCCACTTTTGCCTGACAGATGGAATGGATGAATCAGCAGTAGAATCTGAAGTAGAATTATTACCAAAAACTTTGTAAGATTTATTGAAAAAATTTCTCCTTTTAAAATGTTGTTTGGTAACAACCTTTTCATCATCCATCTTGGGCTTTGCATCAGATTTTGAATCTGAATTTGATTGCATATAAGCTGAAGCCCTCTTTCTAGCTAAAACAGGACACCGACTACGAATATGTCCTATTTCAAAACAACAATAACACCTTCTGGGATCAACAAAACCCTTAGAAATACCACCTTCAGACTTATTAAGAATGTTATCATGGTAATTTGATGGAACACCTTGTTTAGAAACATTGGTTTTAAACCTTCTCCCTTTGGAGTTTGGCAAAGGTTTAAACAAAGGCCCAATGTATCCATGTTCATTGTAAAACCCATAGTCATCAACACCACAACGATCAGCATATCCTTTAGGTTTAACCCTTGTGGATTCGGACACACAAGGTAAATAATCTTCTTTATATTGATCACAGCTTGTAAACAGAGAGTACAATGAGTATTCAGGTTACACCATGTAAAACACACACTTAAGAAAGCTCAGACCTCACTCACACACTCTGAATCAAACTGAAACCTATATATAGAGACTGGCCAGCGGACCAACTTACTAGCGTATCAGGTGGTCCGGCGTACCACCTGATCCGCCACTGATCCGCTGGATCTATAAAACACAAACTTATAAATTACATATTCAAACTATCAAGACCTAGCACTAGACAACACAAAATGCTCTAACACTTCTTGAAATGGCATCGTGTTGAGATCAATAAACTACTAAATCATAGCAACTATATGCATGAACTTTCCTAGTACTGAACCTAACAATTTCCGAACCAATCTTTTATCTTCCATTGTATGCCCATACTATTACTACTTTCTTGTGATGCAATCTTACTAATCTTCCCGTCATAAACATCAAGTGACTTATCGTTCATCTTCAAATTTTCAAATTCTGACTGGAATGTCTGAACATGCGCCTTCTTAACTCTATCCACTACAGTTAGCTTTTTGAAAGAAAAATTATTAATATACCCTTATTTAACCTTATATTCATCAAACCTTATAACCACATAACTCATTTTTAGTAATTTTACATGTAAAAGAAGTAATCTCACTATAAAAGCTAATACAAACATTTTTTTTTAAATCTCCTTTTCAAAAAGTCATAAGTTAATAAGCACTTTTACCAAAAGCACTTTTGCACTCAAATACGCACTCCCAAACATACCCTAAAGACGAGAAAAGAACCATTATGTTGGAAATATGGTTTACTTACGAATTATTGTGATAAATGCCTACTAATTGATCCTTGTATCATTGGTTATATGTAAATGATGATATTAGTGATTTAGGAGGGTCATAAAGGTGGAAGGAATAAGGTTGATTACCTTGTATGATAGGTGGTTAACGGCTCAATTGGTTGGGATGAAATATTCATGATAAACATCTAACTTGTTGAATTGTAAATTGCATAGTAAGTGTTGTTAAATCCACTTAGCTTTCTCCTATTTGGTTCATGTAAACTATGAGGTAAAAGTTTGGATGAAAATGATACACTTGAATTGAAAAAACGGAAAATTTGGCTAAGTCCAGATTTTTCAGGAAAAGACTAGTAAGGTGCTGGAAAAGCGCACCCCTGGCGGTTCGCTACGAGTACCACCCAATGAGTAGCGATAAGCTACGTTCTTGGCGTTACGTGACACATGGTACTAGGGGTTGTCGCGTAGATCCTATATTTTTGTTTTGTTTAAATATTTGCAGTGGGCTGTCGGGGTTGGTTGATGTAGCGTCATTATTACTAATATGTTACTGGTGATAATGGCACGTAAGGGCTGAGCATGGCGGGTCGAGGTCGATCTAGCATTTTGAAAGAACCGAACACCGGTATTGCAAGTTGCAAGTTTTTGTGTATGCTAAAATGGTCTTGAACATTGTGTACTCTGATTTGAAGTAACGTTAGTAAAATTAGACAACTTTTACGTTATGGAAGTTTAACTATATTGGGTTGTGATTAAAATTAAGAACGAAATTTTTTGGAACGTACTTTGTTTTAGTTTAAAACCTCACAATTAAGGGTTGGGGTCTTACGGAGCGTGAATCGAATTCAAATCTATTCGAACAAGTTCGAATACGAGAAAAAAAAATTTCTTCATAAAATTAATATATATAATTTTTTTATAATAGTAAAAAAAAATAACTTCAAAATAGTCGCAAACATGTCTAAAACAATAAGTCCCAAGTATCCTAACAAGTCCGAAATGAAAACGAAACTAATGACAAAACAAGTATAAAATTAAACGATAAAAAAAATCCAAAACAATAATTCTAAGTCTGCTAATTATCAGCTCCAAACAGCCCTCCAGTGTACAACCGGCAAAGGAGATTGGACTTTGAAAAACTACCTAGTGAGTTAGAGACTAGCGAGAGACAAAAGTCAGCATATGACTTAATTTTGATGGGTCGTTTTATTGAGTATCATCAATTCTTCATTGTGGACCATTTTTTTTTCATTTTGTTGGTTATGTTCTCAAAATAAAAAGTACCCTGTTAAAAATGAAAAGTACCCTGTTAAAAATAAAAAAAGTTCTCTTAAAAAAATTTGTGGTTGAGAGTTAGATCAATGGAAAACCCATTATTTTTTGGAAAACTTAGAAAACCATTTTCCACCAATCATATAATTTCATTAATTGTTGATTTTTATTTTAATGAAAGGGTAATAAGGTAAATTTAACATTTCCTATTTTAGTAAACTATATTTAAAAATTAATGACATAACTAATTTGAAACTTTCTAGGGATTTTACATTATCACAACAAAAAAAAATCATGAATCTCTAAAACCTAATCCAACGTTTTTGTTAATCACGTGAATCTCTAAAACCTAATCCAACGTTTTTGTTAATCACGTCGTTCTTCATCTGCATATAGTTCATCACGTTTTTTTGGTCACATTCACAATCTGCATTGCCATGGAAGATCAAGATAAAGAATTTGGAAAAAGTAAAGATCGCGCATCATTTAACATGTCGAATCATTCAATCCAGTGTCTAATCGATCTGATTATAACCAAGAGCATGAATCATTGATGGCGTCAAATCACCCAATCCAAACTTTCAAGAGGATCAATATCATTATCCGGTTAATGCGAATGAAAATAATGTCGATCATTGTGCTTCGATTGTGATGGCTAACGGAGATTATTGATGGTGTCGAATCACCCAACCTAAGCGTCCAAGACAAGTATGATCATGATCCGGTTAATTTACAAATATATTACACTGTTGTATCATATTTTTCTGTTTTATCAATAATGTGTTTTTAAAAATATTGTTTTTTTTCCTTATCGAATCTCAATTCCTTAATTGTTACAAAGATGTAATATAATTTATCCTCATCAGGTTGAAGTATTTAAGAAAATATAACTGTTACATACAATTTACAGCGACACAGAAAGAAAATAAAACTGTTACATCACTGTAACAATATACAGCAACACATAATTTTTATTTTTCTGAATCATCTTATAATAGTGGTAATTTACAAATATATTACACTGTTGTAACATAATATTCTGTTTTTATCAATAATGTGTTTTTAAAAATATATTATTTTCCTTATTGAAAATATAACTGTTACATCATTGTAATAATATACAGCGACACAGATGAAGTTCGTCGTCGATGCTTCGAACCCTAGTTTCTCTTCGCTGCTTTTAATGGATACGCTCAGAGTTTTTTATTCTTCAAGATTTTCAAAAAAATCTGGAACAATATTGAGTAGAGAGAGAGAGAGGTATTAAATTTTTGGGTAAACCAAATTACCATAATGCCCATCATTAAATGAAATATGTTATCAATATTTACAATCTAGCCCCTCCTTAATATAGACCATTAATTTGGAAATCAATGGCTAAAAAAGGGTTTTCCGAGTTTTCCAGAAAATAGGGGTTTTCCATGGATCCCTACCCTATATATATATATATATATATATATATATATATATATATATATATATATACACACACACACACACACATAGGGTTAGGTTCAAATGAGAACTTTTGAGAACTAAATCTGAACCACTAATTTCAGGTGGGACCACTATAATTCATTGGGGGTTTCCATATATATAAACTAGTGGCTTAAAATAGTTCTTAAAAGTTCTCAAACCTAATTGGTTCTCAAATGATCCTCTCCATATATATATATATATATAGGTAAAAGATCCGTGTAGACCCCTTATTTTTTGTAGACCCCGTAGACCCTTTATAAAACTCAATAAAACTCATTAAAACTCACTAAAAATAAAACTCAGTTTTGTTAATTTAGTTTTTTTTATTTGCGATAAGCTTTTAAGAACAAAAAAAGACAATTAAAAAAAAATAAAAACGAAAAACATTAAAAATTGAACATTTTAAGACAATTAGTTTTAAAGATCAATGAGTTTAAAACTCAATAAACTCAATAAAACTAAGTGTTGCGTTTAAAACTCATTATTTTAAAACTCATTGTCTTAAAATATTCGATTTTTAATGTTTTTTGTTTTTTTTAATTTATTTATTTAATTTTTTGGTTCTTAAAAGCTTATCGTAATAAAAAAAACCAAATTTACAACACTGAGTTTTATTTTTATTGAGTTTTATAGGGGTCTACGGGGTCTACAAAATTTAAGGGGTCTACACGGAACCCTTCCCTATATAGGTAAAAGATATATATATATATATATATATATATGTATATATATATATATATAGGGGAAGGATCAAATAAAAACAAGATGTTATTGCGAAAACACGAAAACAAATATTAAAACCTCTATAACTTCCTCATACGTTAATAATTTTTTTAAAAATTTGCACCAAAAGTCTTAAAATTATGTCACCTTTAATTCTGGGAAAAAAATTAAACATATAAAATTTCGTGATTTTTTTTATTATTGCACATGTGCAATAATACGTATTAATTATATTACACATGTGCAATATTAACAAAAAAAACATTAATTTTTTTTAAAAAATTTTCAACAATTAAAGATAACAGAATTATAAGATCTATGGTATAATTTTTTATCAAAAATATTAACGTATGAAAAAATTATAGAGGTTTTAATATTATTGCACATGTGCAATAATAATTTTTTATTGCACATGTGCAATAATAAAAATTTTTTAAAAACGTAGAATTTTTTTTAATTTTCTCCAGAATTAAAGATAAAAGAATTATAAGATTTATAGTGCAATTTTTTATAAAAAATTTTAACATATGAAAAAGTTATAAAGGTTTTAATATTATTGCATATGTGCAATAATAATAATAATAAAAATTATTGCACCTGTGCAATAATAATTTTAAAAAAAAATTTGATTTTTTTTAAAATTTTTTTCTAGAAATAAAGTTAACATAATTTTAAGGATTTTGGTGCAAAAATTTTTAAAAAATATTAACGTATGAAAAAGTTATAAAGGTTTTAATATTTGTTTTCGTGTTTTCGCAATAAAAGTTGTTTTCACATGAACCTTACCCTATATATATATATATATATATACAAGGTGCATATTAGCGCACGTTGCGCGCAAGGTGCTTTTTTGAATTACACGGTCTCGGCTGATGGCAGCAGTGTTCCCGCGACACTGCTTACTATCTTGCGTCGCTTCTTAGTAAAATAACAACTAATAAAATCGAACATATGTAAACCCATAGTAAGTTTTCTTTAAAACACGTAGAACTAATTTAAAACCTTTTTTTTTCATCGTGAACGTGCAATAGCTTGTAACTTAGAATCCATCATTAAGCATTAATAAAAAAAATTCTGACGATGTTTGTAGACTTTTATAGAGACTTAACCAAAGCTGATATGCTTGCAGAATTACAACCACCAGTGGTCTAGAAGGCTGAATTGTGATCATATAAACTGATATGATTGAAATTACCTAAAAAGAAGATAAACCGAACACCTGCAACAAAAGAGGCAAACATGAGAATTTAGAAGAAACAGGTTAAAAAAACCAAACATATGTAAATGAAGGTAACCAAATTTCAATGAGCTGAAGAAAAGAAAAATAAATTAGCCCAACCTCATGAAGAGAGAAAATGAAACACCCAAAGTCAATCAGAAGTCCTAATGAAACCAAACACCCCAATAGAAACGCATGCAACATAAATTAAACAATAAAGATAGAACCAAATTGGCCATTATAGTTGAAACTGTAAGTAAGAGACATGCATCGCTCATTTTTTTACCTTAATCTGCAAACAAATCAAATAAATGCTAAAGCTTAAGAACAAAATGCTATATGATTTAAAGTTGTGGTAAGACCTTGCTATTTACCACCAATTACCAATCTCTTTGGTAAAAGAAATGCTACCATGGTTCTCATGAAACACAAAAGACATCCACCTGAAAGAAAACAATAAAAACAACTAATTAGATAACACTTTATCAGAGACTACATGAACACTACATATTTGACAGAATCCAAATCATAATTTGTAGAACTAAAGTACTCATTTAATTTTGACTACTATAGTCAAAGCTAAGAAAAATGAATACTTTAAATTGAAAACAAAATAGAAACCCTACATATTATCTAACACTAAACATAAATTGCGATTAGATCCCTCTTAAGAATCATTTCTCTTCGCCCAGACAAACCCCTCCGATCGATTAGAACAGGAAAAAAGGTATAACTCTCTTTGTTAAAAAGTGTTTCGCCATTTAATTTAACTGTATGCTATGTATGATAAGAATACATGTGTATATTTAGCTTCGTTTTCGATTATCACTTTCTACAGAATTTATATCATAACTAAATTAACATCTAATTACCTAAGAGCTTCCAAAAACTACCCTATTATATACACATTCAACAAAGGTATTTCATAATTAGTATTAATTATGTTCATAACAAAGGAAAACGAATTTGGTTGGATGACAGGTCAAAAAGAAGGAACTGACTTGCAGAATGCATAGATTTTGAGAGGATTTAAACCATTATTAAAGGGTAACACATTCTTTATTAATTTATGGAACAACATTAAATGGTATCATGGGGTCAACAAATTGGTTAGATTCTTGAAATGTTAAAGGTTAAAAACTATCTACCTGCTAATTCTTGTAGGACCGTTAATTACTCAGAGAAATAATCAGAACAAGAACTCTTTACTTGAAGATCACAACCATGCGGAATAAAGTTGTATCATACTTGTTTTTTACTTAAGCTTTGTTTTTCTTATACTTGTAGTTTGATTGTATTGATTGCATAAACTAGTGAACACAAGATAATAAATTTCTCGGTACTATTTGCATTAACTCAAGTTCAAACTGTTACAAGTGTAAGCACTGAAACGGGTACTTGTGAATGAACTAGCTAACAACTATAAATAGTACTAAGGAGATCAACTACAGCCGTTGATCTCATACGGGCTAATCTAACCGTACATGAAAGTCAAACAATAAACTTACTAAAAGAACATTAGTAAACATACAAAAGAGGAAATGTGCAAAATGCATTTATCTATAAGTAGGAGACGGCTAGGATGTGACTTTGGAAGAATATAAGCTGTTGCAGGTCTGAATTCTGCAAAAGTAATCTTTCTGTACTTTTCCGGTTGAACTCTTTATACTGTTGGATAAAAGAGTTCACCCGGAAATGTTCTTCCGGTTGAGCTTCCGGTTGACAAAACTTCCGCTTGAGCGTTCTTCCGCTTGAACATATCTTCAACCGGAAATCTTCGTCTTCATCCGGTTGACTCAGAAAATCATTTCCTTACAATCTCCCCCTAAGATGATGCTGCCAAAATTTGTCCTCTGTATGTTGTTCTTCAAAAATTGACTATCTCCAAGAACTTCATTCTTCAGGAGATGGTGGCCTTTCAAATTGAATCCTTGTTTTGTTCAATTCTCTCATGATCCTCCTGGTCTTAAAGTTTCTGGATGCAAGAAGGGGTCGTTTTGCAATGGACTTCTTCCTTCCAGGTGAAACACCAGAGGCAGGATCAGCAGATGGCTTGACAGTTTCAGTTGGGACTTTTTCTTTCCCTTTATCTGCTTGAGATGAAGTTTGAACAGAACTGGTTGCGGCTGGCTCAGTGGGTTCAAAAGATTTTGTTGGAGATATGGTAGGTGGTTTCATGGCTTGTGGTTGTGGGGTTGAAGAAGTGGAGTGTTTAGGTGGTGATGAAGGTTGATTATACTTCCAAGTAGGTGGGCAGGGTTTAGGCTTAGCAGGGGTGATATCAGTCCAGTTATCTAACCTGTATTTTGGATGAATATACTTAGGCTTGGTAGATCTGGATCCCCTGGGCCTAGGATTCATTCCCCTGGGTCTATGGGAGTAAAATCTGGAAGATGGAGTGGGAACACGGGAGGCTGATTGCTTGAGTCTTTCCAACAAGTTGGAGGGGAGAGACTCAGCAAGTAGGTCAGATTCTTCAAAGGGTTCTGGCTTAATGTATGTAGATGAGGGGTTACCTGTGACTGTCTCAGATGGCAAGGGCATTTGGAGACTTGGGATCACAGCAAACTCTGCTCCTTTCACTTGTTTGAGCAGCTCATCTACAATTTTACAAGTATCTTTAGCCTTCATCTTCTCTACTTCAGCAGCAGGCTTGAGACATCTGATGATAGCACATTTCTTGATCCTTTCCAATAGCTCCAGGTTGTCTAAACTCTTGTTTAAGACAGTTGGCATTTTGGAAGCTATGTTGATCAGCCTGTTTTTCTCCTGTTCATCTAATTTAGCAAGGTCGTAGACCTGCATTCTCCATTCAATTGACCTCTTCCTTGCTTCATCAACCATTCCTTCAACCACAAAATCATTAGAGAAAAGATCTAGATCTGCCAAGAATTTGTTGTATTGTATGTTTGATTTGGCTTCTTCTGATCTTATTCTGGATTGATTATCTTCCCAGTCATGGACGAAATCTTCTTCAAGTAGATCATCCATAGTCTCTTGCTCTTCTGACTGGTCAGAATCAACCATAGTATCTAATGCCCTTGGTTGAGGAGTTATGCAATCCTTACTCTTCTTCAGTCTGATCATCCTCCTTGGTTTGGTTTGTTTCTTTCTTTTAAAGCTCAGAGGAGGTTCTGAGTCGGAGGTGGAATGCATTTGGATCAATGTTTCAGCAATCTCAGCTTCAGTTGAGTTTTCCGGTTGAGTCTCTTCCGGTTGAGATTTTTCCGGTTGAGACTCTTCCGGTTGAACTTCAGCCGGAGATTTTGTACTTGTATCTTTCAGTACATTGCTGATTATTTCAGTTGTAGCTTCTTCTCCATTTTCACCTTCAACTTCTTCAGTCTGAGTGACTGAAGCATCATCAACCACATCTTCATGAACCATATCAACAACAAGTTCAGAAGCAATGTTAGTTGTGATCTCATCCACTTTAGATTTGGCAATTGCCTCCTCTTGTGGGATAATCACATTGTTCAAGAAATGCTTGACCTGCAGAATGCTCTCTGGCTGAGCACCTGCAACTAACATTGTTGCTTCAATCATTCCCAACAAGCTTGGATCCTGTGGAAATACCTTCATAAGTGAGCTCATCTTCACTTTAGTCAACCCATCAGCAACTGAAAAGGGGTCAACATCAGCCAGTTTGAAGGCTGTATGCCTTACATCTTCAGGTAGAGGCACTGTTTGATCGACTTCTTCTTCTTCAGTTGTGGTTGCAGCAGCAGCAATATCAGGTGTTGGAGGATTAGACTTCTCCCCCTTTTTGGCAGCATCAGCTTCTACAGCCTGACCTCCAAAAGGAAATGGGTTCAAAGAGCTAACCTCAGCAGAATGCTGTGCAACCGGTTGAAATTTCGGTGCAGGGGAAGTTTCCGGTTGAGCAGTTGGGGCATCAACAGGAACTTCATGAGCTTGGGATTCCCCTCAACTATAGTTTTTCCCTTAGGATCCATAGGAAAAAGATGGACCATCAACCCTAGGTTGATCAAGTCCACCACCCTGGTTTTCTTGGCGCCTGGGATTCCCCTCAACTATAGTTTTTCCCTTAGGATCCACTAGGGGATCTTCCGGTTGAACTAAAGTGTGGGTTGCCATGGATTGGGTCTTATTGATGTTACTACCAACATCAAAGTTCAATGAGAAACTTTGAGTGGCAGCAGCCCTTTCCACATGAATCTCATCTAAACTCCTGAGATTCACCTCCTGGGGTGAATGGGGGTTAGATGTAGCAGTGTGAGTGTCACTCAGAATGTTCCCATGTAATGTGGTGCTTGGGTTAATAACACCATCATCTGTGACAACTCTTTCTACATCATCATTCACAGGTGAGAAGTGTGAAGTGTAGGGTGAGAAAGTGGATGGGGATTGTACATCCATATGAAATGACTCCCCCTCAGAAGAAGGTTCATCAACAAGTTTAAATCCCAATTTGGCTGACCCAAATGGCTGTGTGCCAAGGGTTGGTTCAGGGCTGGAGGTAATAGGTTGCAAGAGAGGAGTAGGCTCTTGCACAACCTTTTTGAGCCTTTTGAGCTTTGTAGGCTTTGGGGAAGGGGGGATGATGGGAATTGATGGTGGGTCTGAATCTCTTCTCCTTTTTCTTTTGAAAATTAAGGTTTGTTTATCAGAAGGAGAAGGTGGTTGATCAGTGGTGGGTTCAACAACTGTGGATGGTACAGTGTTGTCCACTGGAGCAAGTTGCTCTTCAGAAGCATGTGTTTCCGGTTGAGAACTAGGTTCTCCCTGTTCAACCGGAATCACCCTTTGGATTGGCATGGGATGGTCAGTGTCCCTCCCAAGGAAAGGCTTCTTGTTGGTGGTTAATTTAGAAAAAGTGTTTTCAGATAATGCTC
>JBCNJP010012255.1:0-14102 GCA_039602395.1 Deinandra increscens subsp. villosa
TAACCCACCACCATGAACCACCTTCCCACCCCTTCTCCTTCTTTCTCTCGGTGAGCAACCTAACACCACCATCACCTTTATCCTCCACCACCTTTCCCCCTCTTCTCCTTCCTGCCGTGAACAATCAACCACCACCACCATCAACCACCGCCATCACCCACAACCCTCACCACTGCCGCTGCTGTGCAGCAACCATGAAACACCCGCCAACCACCCCACCACAGCCGCTAGCTGCTGTTATGAACTGCTGCCTATGTTGCTGCCGAGAGTCGCCACTGCTGTCTGCCACTGTGCAGATGCCGTGGGCTGCTGCTGAACCGCTGCTATGTTGTTGCTGTCCTCCACCGTGAACCACCACAAAAAGTCGCCACCTTTATTTTGGGTAAATGATTTGTATTTATATACCGCAAATAGAGTACAAGTAGCATGGAGACATCCATACTAATTCATACTTAGGACATGCCCCACAGTATGAAAAGACCACCAAAAAAAACCAAAAAACAGAACAAGCAAAGCAAAACCGCCTAGTACTCTAGACAAGCACACAAAAAACACAGAAGGCTACGTTGGGCTCGCCATTCCCATATTGTCGTCCATAGCCTTCCATTTCTCCAGAATCTGCTCCACCCTAGGCGTCTTCTTAACCTTCAAACCAAGCAACCTGTATTGGACCACATGGAGAATCTGCTTCGCCAATAAATCCGGAGGCCTTGCATGATTGTTAAAAATCCTCCCATTCCTCTCCTGCCACACAAAATACGTTGTAGCATGGACCACAATCTTATCAATCACAAACTTCAATGATCGCTTGGGTTTATGCATAAGATACTCAGAAATGTCAATCCATTTGCCTGGAACCATCATCATCGAAGTGTGAACCCGAACCAAAAGCCAAACCTGATTCGCATAATCACACTTAAAGAAAAGGTGAGCATGCGAATCACAATTGTTGTAACAGAGTAAACAATACAACATATTCATGTTCTTGCGACGAGAAACATCCCAACCCAAAATTCTGTCTTGAGTTAGAAGCCGCTCCCTCATAATAAGCCATACCAGAAACGCATGCCGAGGAATACCTTGGGCGAGCCAAACTAGATTAGTCAATGGAACCTCATCGTGATGCACACGAGAAATGACCCACACCCTAGCCGCAGAAAAATTATGGACACCCTCATCCGTCTTCCAAACCACCTTGTCACGCTTATCCGGATGCAAAACAATATTAAGCGTTTCAATAAAAGCCGCCACCTTCCTCCATTCTCATGGTCTTAACCCCATTCTTCGTTGTGAGTCTCCTAACCAATTATCGTTTACGTTTTATACGATTTAAACGTCCCAAATGATCAACCGGGTCTTGACAACGAACCGTTACAGCGTGAAGATTTTTCTAACGATTGTAAAACCGAACTACTTACTCTTTCGTTTATTTTCCTTAAAAAACTTAAGGTTATAAGGTTTGAAAATGTGATAATGTCGTGTTTTAAATCCATAGAAACTAAGTTTTATAACTTGTTATGTGACTATGATCATCTTATAATTGTTGAACACAATAATGTAGTGTTTGGTTTAAAGATGAAAACCCATGAGTAATATTACTAGTTAATGGGTTAGATTGATCATTGGTTTAATTTATAATGTTTATGTGGTTTGCATGGTTACCCTTAACCTAAATCATGTTTTAGTATGATTCAAATAACTAGAATGGCTAATTGTGATTTATGTTGTTAATCAACATGTTAATGGACTAATATATTACTAATGACAACTACCATGGACTAAATATAGTCTTTAGTGACACATTTGGACTAGTTGGACATTAGGATGATTATATAAAAATGTTGGACATAAAATGATAACATAAAACCATTTAAATGAATTTTATGGAAAAATATTAAAGTTAGTAACTTTATATAAATTACTTGGATTTTAAACCACAAAAATCCACCATGAAACTTAACTTATATAAAATGGTCACATTTTATAAAAATATAATTCCTAAAATACAAGACTTAAATGACTTGTTTAGATTTTATAAAAGAAATAAAATGGATAAAATATATATAGATATATTTTATGTTCAAAAATGATAAAATATCATATTTTTGAACTATTGACAAAAAGTATAAAACCTTGATTTTATACAAAATTGGAAATATTTTATGTTGGTAAAATTTCTATAAAAAGTCTTTAGATTTAAAACCCTACCTTTATTTAATAAATAAAGTTATTTAAATATGATTTTATAAAAATAAAATCAAAAGACTTATAGAAATTATGAAAAACATATTTTAGACATTTTTTATTATTTTAAAAGAATCAAGATAAAAAACGTTTTAACCAGATCAAATGTTTATTTTTAAACGTTTGAAATTGAAACGAAATCTTTAAACTATTTAAAAACGTTTTACGACGTAACGAATTGTAAATAATTATTTTCAACAAATATTATCCTTATGAATTTTAGAAACCTAATTTGTGTTAAAATCATTTTGGTTTGTAAATATAATTATTTTAATGATAATTATATTTATAGTAACTCAAAATTCTAATTTTCATAACATGAGTTTAAATATTAAAATAACCTTTAATATTTATCTACTTATGTTAAATCATTTAACTTGTAATAATTTAATAAAATTATTTCGACAAGTTAGAATAATTATTTCAATAATAATTATCAACTCTAGTTATATATATATTATAACTTAACGCGATTAAATATTCAATCGATCGAGCAAACATAATAATAATAATAAATATTATTACTTAAAACAATATTCAAGACTTGATTGAACTGGCCTTCATGATACGTTATCGCATGTTCATTACTTGTATTTATTTACATAAATGCCCTTATACGTGAACATTTGTATTTACTGATTTTGTAAACTGATAAACTAACGGGTTTTCAAAACGCTACAAATGGGATTATACGTCAAGACTTGACCGGTATCATTTGGGTAACGTTCGTTACACAAATGATTATGTGGACCCTTATGCATGTTGTCTTTACTTGCTAGTTGCCACTCGGCAATCCATCAATACCACTGAATCAAGTGAGTTTCACGGCCCCTTTCTTTACAACTGTTTTACACTTATGGGGGAGAAATCATGAACTGATAAAATGTTTTAACTTGATGTTATGATCTACTGTTAGCCGTATGACTATCTGTTCTCTTACTGATTGCCACAACTGGTACTTTTATCGTTATAAACGTTAGTACAACTGAATCCCACCATTAGTTGTTTTCAATTAGTTCTGCTCGAAACGATAACTATTGAATAGATCTATTTGGGTTGACAACCCTGCCTGGTTTGGTAGCTCCAATCCTGACTTCGTATATTGTCAAGGGGTACACGTCAGTTATTCTGCTCTGTTCGGTATCTCTCGGGCGAGGATAGGTTAACCGTTAGTATTTGAAATCAAGGTTCAGGTGAGATCATACAACTACAACAGTAAGCCAATGTAACATTCTGAGTTTTCTGAAAACTGTTTTACAATCTTACTATCGAGTCCTAAACCTGTGAACCTCACCAACTTTATGTTGACCTTTTAAACTCATGATTTCTCAGGTAAATAAGCTGATCATGGAAGCCGTGCAAATGGGACTTCGCCTTTTCATTCGGACCTGCTTCGTTGGAGTCCTAGTCCCTATCTATCTAAAATAACTCTTTTATGTTTTTCAATAAATGAACAAGACTTTTAAGTTCAAATGTAAGACAATATCGTTTGCCACTCTTTCTGCTGCAACAATTAATGATATCATGTTTTAATTAACGTTTGAATTTAGTAGTAGTTGTTCTGTATATCTGTGACTATGATTCCATCTCGCTCACACCCAATCCTTTGTCCGGTGTGTGACAGATTGGTATCAGAGCCGCAGTTATAGCGAACCAGGTTATACACTTTAACTAAAACCAAACCTGGACTATGACCGACTCCGAAGCTTTCGTTTGCACGCAAGACCACTTCCTTACTTTATTGATTATGTTAACTTATGCTTTATACATACATGAGTTATTATTTCTGTTATGCATTTATAGATATGTTTTAAAGGCTATTATCATGGTACTAACTTTATTCTCTGATGGAATATTATCGCAGTGATGACTTCCTCTTCGTAAGAGGTTATCTGCATTTCTGATTCCAGTGGAGATGAGCAAGTGGTGCCCGATTACACACTGATGCCGGAAGACCATGTGCCTTCCAGCCCTGAGGCTGAGATACCTACCGTCGGTACTGTACGACTATCGTCCATACCCTCGAGCTTCCTGAGGCCCCTCCGACCAAGGGTCTTAGACGACTCATCAGACCACCCCGCTCCCACCACTACTGCTGGCGGTGGGGCTGTAGCTGCTACTGCTGATTGGCCCATTGTGTACCCCTTTGCGCACAGACGGCGTTCTGTACACACCTACCGACCCTTTCGAGGTGCCGGTAGGCGAGGGTTCACCCCCGGGAGGGGATCCGGCCCTTCCCGGTGCAGGGCAGCTGAGGGCCCTGTAGACGAGCCCGTGCCTAAGCAGCACTGCGTGTCCGACCACCCTCACCTTGCCTGGATCCCGGGGCAGCTAGCCACGTGGAGGACCTTCGAGGGAGTGCCTAGCTTGTATGAGCCAGGTGAGTCCTCTACCAGAGATGGTGCCTCCGGCCACCCTAGGACAGGATACTCCATCCTTACCGGAGAGCCTGATGCGGATACTGTTCCGCTGCTGGTGACTCGTGCTCGCCACCACGAGCAGGCCTTCGCCACCCTGAACGCCACGGTCGCTAGACTCCCCACCATGGATGCTCATGTTGCATTAGCAGCCCGTGTGGCTGAGCTAGAGCGTCTTCAGGTCACTTCCCAGGGAGCCATGGAGTCCCTGTATGCTCATATGAGCAATGTGTGCATGGTCAACTTTGCTCTAGTATTGGCCAACAAATCCTTCCAAGCCCGGCTTGCCGTCTTGGAAGAATTCGCAAGGCGAGTGTTCACCTTTTTGGACCTCAACTCCAGGATCACTACCTCACTGACCCGACCCCCTGGACCACCACCTCCACTTTAGGTGACTTACCTAGTATATAGGCTTTTGACCCACCGTTTTAGCGATGAAACATATTGATATATTTTGTAGTGATGTATTATGGGACTGCATGCCCAAGACACTTAAAAACTTGGTCTCTTTTGATATTGTATGTTTTATCGGATAATATGGTGGAATGTAATGGTAGTATGTTTATGTTTATGACGTGTTGTATATGTTTGCCATGTTTATGATTACTGTTATTTCTGTTATTATCATATTGTCGTGATTGTTCACTCGCGAACCATACTCCTTGCTTTTTCATGTTTCTTGGTTGTGCTTGTGCGTGTCATATCATGGTACTGTAGATGTATGTTGTGGCTGTTATTCTCGCGCATGTAATAACCCCACTTACATATTATCTAAACTTTTCCTTTATGTTGCCATTTATGACTTAAAGCGAAAACATGCCGCCGAGACGCCAAGCCACCAGAAACGTTTCACCTCCTCCGGCCATGAGTGCTGATGATATCGAAGAGATGATTGCTCAACGCGTTGCAGAAACCGTTGCTGCTGCTACTACCCAACGTCACGCTGACGCTGGAGCACGCAGTAAGAACGAATTAACCAATGTTTGAAAACACTAGACTACAATTTCGCAAAATTGTGATCAACGTTTTCACTTAACATTGCAGCGCCTCGTGAATGTTCTTACAAGGACTTCATGAATTGCAAACCCACTCACTTTAAGTATTCTGAAGGCGCTGTTGGTCTAATTCGCTGGTTTGAAAAGCTGGAGTCAGTCTTCAGTATTAGCAACTGCCCTAAACAGTACATGGTGAAGTATTCCACCTGCACATTTACTAATAGTGCACTGACTTGGTGGAATTCCCATGCTGATGCTATGGGAACTGACTTAGCCTATGAAATGTCATGGGATGAACTCAAACAACTGTTGCGTGATGAGTACTGTCCTTAGGAGGAACTACAGAAACTTGAATCTGAATTCAGGAATCTGTCCATGAATGGAGCCGACATTGTTGGATACACTAAGCGGTTCTGTGAGCTTGCTCACCTCTGTCCTACAATGATCACTGCACCGTACAAGAAGATCGAACGCTACATCTGGGGCTTGCACCACACATTCAGGGAAATGTCCTTTCCTTGAACCCTCAGACCTTTCAGGATGCTGTGCGTATGGCACACAACCTAATTTACCAAACTAATCGTCAAGGTATAAACTTTGGAAATAAGGCGTCTAAGAACAAGCCCTCTGATGTTAGTGCCACTCCATCATCAAGCAAGAAACCTGATAACTAGAGGAAGCGCTCATTCTGGAAGAATCGCGATGATAAGAACCCTGCGAAAGCCCCAGTTAAGGAAACCGCAAAGGCGAAGGTCTATGCCACCACTACTCCTTCATATGCTGTCCGCAAAACTGGTTACACCGGTACTGCTCCCCTGTGCTCCAAATGCAACCTTCACCACACTCTGGATTGTGGTAATGTCTACTGTAACATCTGCAAGGTTAAGGGACATGTAGCACGCGATTGCCCAAAGCGCACTTGCTACGGTTGCGGGGTTACTGGGAACTACAAGAATGAGTGCCCGAAGATGAAGAATCAAGATGCTAACCAGGCTAGGGGAAAATCCTTCATGATCAATACCGGAGACACCCGCCGTGACCCCAACATGGTGACAGGTACGTTTCTACTAAACAACCATTATGCTTCTGTTTTATTCGATACTGGTGCCGATAGAAGCTTTGTGTCTACTGATTTTAGTAAATTGCTTGAAATCACCCTTGTTGCCTTAAATACTAAGTTCACAGTAGAGTTAGCGAATGGTGATTTGATAGAAACCAGAATTATCTATCCAAACTGCCCGTTAGAACTCTCCGACCATTCTTTCTGTATCGACTTGATGCCAGTTAAACTAGGTAGTTTTGATGTAGTCATTGGAATGGATTGGTTAGCAAATAATCATGCGGAAATCGTGTGTCATGAGAAGATGGTTAGAGTGCCATTAGAAGATGGTAACACTCTAAACGTGCAAGGCGAGAAGAGTGGAACCAAACTAAATATCATATCGTGTATGAAGACACGGAAATTCCTCTGCAAGGGATGCCATGGCATTCTAGCTCATGTCACTGAGAAGAAACCAAAGGAGAAGCATATCGAAGACGTTCATGTTGTCTACGAATACCCAGAAGTGTTTCTCGAAGAATTTCCAGGCCTACCTCCAACACGACAGGTAGAGTTTCGCATCGACCTAACACCCGGAGCCGCCCTTGTTGCCAGGTGCCCTTACCGACTAGCACCGTCTGAAATGCAAGAGTTATCTAGCCAACTACAAGAGTTGCTAGATAAGGGCTTTATTCGTCCAAGCCACTCCCCATGAGGTGCTCCCGTGTTGTTCGTGAAGAAGAAAGATGGAACGTTCAGGATGTGTATCGACTACCGAGAGTTGAACAAACTGACTGTGAAGAAGCGTTACTCGCTTCCAAGGATCGATGACTTATTTGATCAACTTCAAGGATCATGCTTCTATTCCAAGATTGATCTAAGGTCGGGGTACCATCAACTCCGAGTTAGAGATGAAGACGTCTCAAAGACAGCGTTTAGAACACGTTATGGTCATTACGAGTTCCTCGTTATGCCATTTGGTTTGACTAACGCACCAGCCGTATTCATGGACCTAATGAATCGCGTGTGCAAACCATACTTGGACAAATTTGTTATCGTGTTCATCGACGATATTCTTATCTACTCGCGTAATAAGAAAGAACACGAAGAACATTTGAGACTCATCTTAGAACTGCTGAAGAAAGAAGAGCTTTACGCGAAGTTTTTCAAATGTGACTTTTGGATTCGCAAAGTACACTTTTTGGGTCATGTGATCAACGACCGAGGTATTCACGTTGACTCGGCGAAGATTGAAGAAATCAAAGATTGGAGTACTCCCACGACCCGAACTGAGATTCGATAATTCTTAGGTCTTGTTGGCTATTATCGCTGATTCATTGAAATTTTTTCCAAGATAGCCCAGCCTCTTACCACCCTGACCCAGAAAGAAAAGAAGTACATCTGGGACGCCCCAATCCTATCCTTACCGCACGGAATTGACGATTTCGTCGTATAGTGTGATGCCTCGCATCAAGGCTTGGATTGCGTACTAATGCAGCGTGAGAAAGTCATCGCTTACGCCTCTTAACAACTGAAGATTCACGAAAAGAATTACATGACTCATGACTTAGAACTTGGAGCCGTTGTCTATGCCCTCAAGATCTGGAGGCACTACCTCTATGGGACTCCGTGCGTCATATTCACCGATCTCAAGAGCCTCCAACACATCTTTAACCAGAAAGAGCTGAACATGAGACAACGACGTTGGGTTGAACTGCTTAACGATTACGAATGCTAGATTCGTTATCACCCAGGTAAGGCTAACGTTATAGCCGATGCCTTAAGCAGAAAGGAACATGCCAAGCTACATCGTGTTCGAGCATTAAGTATGACCATACGCTTGAATCTCACGTCACAAGTTCGTGATGCTCAAATCGAAGCTCTCAATCCTGAGAATCTGGAAAACGAATGCCTGCGTGGCATGGAGAAACAACTGCTTGAAAAGCCTGATGGAACCATGAACTTTATGGATAGACTATGGGTACCTAGCTTTGGTGGCTTGAGAAAGCTAGTGTTCGATGAAGCCCATAAATCAAGATATTCTATTCACCCAGGATCGAACAAAATGTACCATGGTCTGCGGGATCACTTCTGGTGGCCGAAACTGATGTCGAACATTTATATAAACGACACATCGAACTGATAAGCGATCGATTGTCTAAAACTATTCGGTTTTAAACAATCTGAACGGTCGAGCTTAAATCTGTTACAAACTGACAGTCTGAAAACGTTATCCGTAAACCGTGTAAAAACTGAAAACTATAACTGATTTCTGAAAAACATTTATAATCAACTTAAACTATTGTTTTTATGAAATAAAAACATCACGAACTGAAACTATTGTCAAGACTTAAGCCAAACTTTAACAGATCACCCAATTGGGCCCGACTTAGCCCAATAGGCCCAATAAGCATAAAACGATGAAACCAAACCCAAAACTTTGACACATTACTCAAACTTGATGAACCGAAGCATCGTGGCAATCCGAAAAGCCATCCGACACACAACGGGCCCGGGCCTCGAACCGGTGCCCCGTTTGGAACCGTACGGCCCATAACCGACGGAACAGCCCAATTACATATCTCTTTTAATGATTTGGGCCCAATGTCAAGCCCAAAATCCAATGATTTGTGCAGCAGCCGTGAAACACCCGCCAACCACCCCACCACAGCCGCTAGCTGCTTCCGTGAACCTGCTGTCTGTGCTGCAGCCGAGAGTCACCACTGTTATCCGCCACTATGCTGCTGCCGTGGACGGTTGCTGAACCGCTGTTGTGCCGCTGCTGTCCTCCACCGTGAACCACCACAAACAGCCGCCACCTTCCTCCCTTCTCATGATCTTAACCTCATTTTCCGTTGTGAGTCTCCTAACCGATTATCGTTTACGTTTTATACGATTTTAACGTCCCAAATGATCAACCGGGTCTTGACAATGAATCATTACAACGTGAAGTTTTTCTAACGATCGTAAAACCGAACTACTTTCTCTTTCGTTTATTCTCCTTAAAAACCTTAAGGTTATAAGGTTTGAAAATTTGATAATGTGGTGTTTTAAATCCACAAAAATTAAGTTTTATAACTTGTTATGTGACTATGATCATCTTATAATTAAGTTTTAAAAATTAAGTTGAACACAATAATGTAGTGTTTGGTTTAAAGATGAAACCCATGAGTAATATTACTAGTTAATGGGTTAGATTGATCATTGGATTAATTTATGATGTTTATGTGGTTTGCATAGTTAGCCTTAACCTAATTCATGTTTTAGTATGATTCAAATAACTATAATGGCTAATTATGATTTATGTTGTTAATCAACATATTTATGGACTAATATATTACTAATGACAACTACCATGGACTAAATATAGTGTTTAGTGACACATTTGGACTAGTTGGACATTAGGATGATTATATAAAAAATGTTGAACATAAAAAGATAACATAAAACCATTTGAATGAATTTTATGGAAAAATATTAAAGTTAGTAACTTTATATAAATTACTTGATTTTAAACCATAAAAATCCACCATGAAACTTAACTTATATAAAATGGTCACATTTTATAAAAATATAATTCCTAAAATACAAGACTTAAATGACTTGTTTAGATTTTATAAACGAAATAAAATGGATAAATTATATATAGATATATTTTATGTTAAAAAATGATAAAATATCATATTTTTGAACTATTGACAAAAAGTATAAAACCTTGAATTTATACAAAATTGGAAATATTTTATGTTGGTAAAATTTCTATAAAAAGTCTTTAGATTTAAAACCCTAGCTTTATTTAATAAATAAAGTTATTTAAAAATGATTTTATAAAAATAAAAGCAAAAGACTTATAGAAATTATTAAAAACATATTTTAGACATTTTTTATTATTTTAAAAGAATCAAGATAATCAAAATGTTTTAACCAGATCAAATGTTTATTTTTAAACATTTGAAATTGAAACGAAATCTTTAAACGATTTAAAAACGTTTTACAACGTAATGAATTGTAAATAATTATTTTCAACAAATAATTATCCTTATGAATTTTAGAAACCCTAATTTGAGTTAAAAACATTTTGGTATGTAAATATAATTATTTTAATGATAATTATATTTATATTAACTCAAAACCCTAATTTTTATAACATGAGTTTAAATATTAAAATAACCTTTAATATTTATCTACTTATGTTAAATCATTTTAACTTGTAATAATTTAATAAAATTATTTTGATAAGTTAAATTAATTATTTCAATAATAATTATCAACTCTAATTATATATATTATAACTTAACGGGATTAAATATTCAATCGATCGAGCGAACATAATAATAATAATAATAAATATTATTATTTAAAACAATATTCAAGACTTGATTGAACTGGCCTTCATGATACGTTATCGCCTGTTCATTCCTTGTATTTATTTACATAAATGCCCTTATACGTGAACATTTGTATTTACTGATTTTGTAAACTGATAAACTAACGGGTTTTCAAAACGCTACAAACGGGATTATACGTCAAGACTTGACCGGTATCATTTGGGTAACGTTCGTTACACAAATGATTATGTGGACCCTTATGCATGTTGTCTTATGTTTTATTATGACTTTACTTGCTAGTTGCCACTCGGCAATCCATCAATACCACTGAATCAAGTGAGTTTCACGTGTCCTTTCTTTACAACTGTTTTACACTTATAGGGGAGAAATCATGAACTGATAAAATGTTTTAACTTGATGTTATGATCTACTGTTAGCCGTATGACTATCTGTTCTCTTACTGATTGCCCACAACTAGTACTTTATCGTTATAAACATTAGTACAACTGAATCCCACCATTAGTTGATTTCAATTAGTTCTGCTCAGAACGATAACTAGTGAATAGATCTATTTGGGTTGACAACCCTGCCCGGTTTTGTAGCTCCAATCCTGACTTCTTATATTGTCAAGGGGTACACATCAGTTATTCTACTCTGTTCGGTATCTCTCGGGCGAGGATACCGTGGGTGGGTAATCTGTTAGTATTTGAAATCAAGGTTCAGGTGAGATCATACAACTACAACAGTAAGCCAATGTAACATTCTGAGTTTTCCGAAAACTGTTTTACAATCTTACTATCGAGTCCTAAACATGTGAACCTCACCAACTTTATGTTGACCTTTTAAACTTATGATTTCTCAGGTAAATAAGCTGATCATGGAAGCCGTGCAAATGGGACTTTGCCTTTATCCTTCGTTGGAGTCCTAGTCCCTATCTATCTAAAATAACTACTTTATGTTTTCCAATAATGGAATAAGACTTTTAAGTTCGAATTTAAGACAATATCGTTTACCACTCTTTTCGTTGCAACAATTAATGATATTATGTTTTAATTAACGTTTGAATTTTGTAGTAGTTGTTCTATATATCTGTGACTATGATTCCATCTCGCTCACACCCAATCCTTTGTCTGGGGTGTGACATGTTGCTAGGTACATTGAGGGTAATTTTGGGATTTTCATCATGCCTATGGCTGCAAACTGTATTTCTATTGTTGGTAAGGATGGGGGGTATGTCTCGGCATAACCCCTCGGCAAATCTCGGCGAACTTCGGCAATTGCTCGGCGACTATACCTCTCCACGCGGCATCTTAAATTTCGGCAACCACCTTTCCCCTTTTCGGCGAATGTTTGCCGAAGAAACAACCCATGCGGCATCCGTTTTTTTGACCGTTACCTCCTCCAACTTCCGAAGTATGCCTAAACATGTTTAGGCAACCATACCCACCACCAAAACATCATTTAGGCATATTTTTTCTCTCTCCTGTTGGCACAACATGATTCGTTATTTTTATGATTCAAGATGTTGCCTTTGGCAACCATACCCCCCACCCTAAGGAGTTTGAAACTGTTGTACCTGTTAAGTCTTGCTGGGTCAATAGGTATACTCACCTAAAATATAGTAAAATTTTCTCTGGTGAATCTGAATTCTCTTGTGATTGTCTGTTTAAGGAGGATGACCTTGTTTTGGTAGCCCTCTTTAAATTTTACTCTACTATTGTTTTGAGGAAAATGGCAGCTAAGGTTAAAAGAAGAATGGAATATACTGAAAAGCATTTGTTTGACTTTCAGAATAGATTTCTTGATGTGAATACTATTGATTTCAAAGTTGGCAAAGATAAGAAGCTTAAGGAGTATGTTTCAAATAGTGATGGAAAGAGTTCAATTTATCTTGATGCTGTTTTGGGAAGAAGGATGGTTTGTTTAAGTCAAACAAAATCTAAATTGGAGAGTTTAAACTCTACTTATGATTTGATATCCTCTTCTCTTACTTGTGTTACCTTTAACTTGGGGAAATCTGATGTTACTCCTGATTACAGTCCTCCTGCTCAGTTGGAATCTGATGTTATTGTGGTTCAGAATAGTATGGAGGAGGGTAATATTGATGCTGCTGTTCCGATTCCCTTAATTAGGTATGATCATGTTAGGAAAGTCAAGAAAAGTATGAAGGAAGTTATGGTTTAGCAGCATAATAAATTGGCTAAAGAAAGGCAGTTTAAAAGGGTTATGATTTAAGTTGATTAAAATGGAAGTTCTCCCTAAAGGCGATATTGGCGATTAGGGTTTCTCATCGGAAACAAATTGCTGCCGGCGACATACTCATCGTACAATCATCGGATTTCTGCTCCAAATCATTGGTTTCTCCCTCTCTAATCGGTTTCAAATACACAAAATAGGGTTTAAGGGTTTGTATGACCGGGAATCGATTTGGAGGAATCAGCCGCCGTCCTAGGGTTTCTGCATGAAATGAGTTCCGCTAAACCTTTTGCTAACGTCAAGAATATCGATGGTTCTTTTTTGCAGGGGCAAGGTATTCTTAAAAAATCAAACTTGAAGATTGGTACAAATGTGATTTCTGCTGTACCGAAGGGCTTAAATACTGGAATTGGTAACGTTTGTGTTACGGGTATACCGGAGTCGCCGTCTACTCCCAATCGTCGGAGGGTGTCGTTTTCTGATGCGATACTCTTTGAAGGGGTTCCGGTGACCCCTGATCAGCTACATGCTAATCGGGACGCGACGTTTGTCGCTGATTATACTGCTCCTGATGATCGAATACCACATGCGGGGTTGGGTTCGTTTTCTAATGATGTTCCGGTGGTAACTCCGATTACTATAGGGGTTTCCGAAAAGCTTACGGGTTGCATGGATTTAAACAATAATGGGGTTGCAATTTCGGCTAGTGTTGATGCTGCTGTCATGCATGAAGCTAAGAATAGCAACATAGCTGGTCAAGCTGGTGACCAGAATGTTGATGCTACCAAGGTTCCTGTCAACTTGGTTGGTCCCATGCAAAAGAATGGTGACCACGTTTCTTATGCTGCTACTGTTGTTGGGACTAAAGGGTCTGCATGTGATG
>JBCNJP010012256.1:0-14101 GCA_039602395.1 Deinandra increscens subsp. villosa
TATGGTTTACAGAGTAAATTACTAAAACATATTTACAAAAAACGGTATAATAAAAAACATATGTAAAAAGATATGAATAGCTGTACCAGCATTAACCACATCATTATCTTTCTTCAAACCCACACTGCTATCTTCCTCATTGACTAAAAACAGATATACACATGTAAATATAAAATTTTACATATGTCTTACATTATAAAATACTAAAAACATATGTACAAAATTTTGAAAAACATATGTAAACAGGATGAATACCTGATCCAGCATGTACCACATCATTATCTTTCTTGAAACCCCCAATGCTATCTTCCTCATTGACTAAAAACACATAAACACATGTAAATCTAAAATTTCACATATGTCTTACATTATAAATTACTAAAACATATGTACAAACATTTTTAAAAACATATGTAAAATTGATGAAATACCTGTACCAGATATAACCACATCATTAGCTTTCTTCGAACCATCGTTGATCTCTTCTTCATGGACTAAAAGGACATAAACACATGAAAATAAAAATTATTACATATGTTTTATGGTTACAGAATAAATTACTAAAACATATTTACAATAACGGTATAATTAAAAACATATGTAAAAAGCTATGAATAGCTGTACCAGCATTAACCACATCATTATCTTTCTTCAAACCCACACTGCTATCTTCCTCATTGTCTAAAAACAGATATACACATGTAAATATAAAATTTTACATATGTCTTACATTATAAATTACTAAAACATTTGTACAAACATTTTTAAAAACATATGTAAACAGGATGAATACCTGCTCCAGCATGTACCACATCATTATCTTTCTTCAAACCGACACTGCTATCTTCTTCATTGACTATAAAATTTTACATATGTCAAATGAAGATGAATACACAGGTCTAATTGTTACGTTACAATGTTCTAAATACACATTTAAAAAGAAACTAAAACATATGTAAAATGGATTAATACCTCTTCCAGGATTGACCACATCATTATCTTTACGGGTTTCAACATCTAAACTGTCAAGAACAGAGGTTATTATTGCATTTGTGTGATTATTTTCTTTCTGGCAATCACCATCAACAACCGGTTCCCTTTTCATCATCTTCTCATATCTAGATGCGATCTCCAGCAACTCTTTTGAATCTTGGTTCCTTTTCCTCAAAAAGCCAAGTTTTTTAACAAACCTCTCGTTTCTTTTTGATAGTTCCTCGTATTCCTTTGAGAGATTTACTAATTCCTCCTGAAATACATATGTAAATGATATAATTAGTCAAATGTAATATGATTCAGTTTGTAATTTATAAATTGTAAAACATATTACCTTCAAAGTCAAAGGCTTGCTTCCATCATCAACGACATCGGACAATTTCTTTAATTTCCCTTTACCAAATCCGCCATGACTTATCTCTCTGTCTTGCCTCGCCTTCAACCTCTTCATAGTCCAGAAGGTAATTGCATTTACCTTCGGATCAACATTCACCCCGCGGCATTCAATTCCGTCTACGTACAACATCTGTTTTTTACATATGTTATAGTAGTTTACTACATATGTAAATCAAACTAATCAGATATAATAACATAAATACAAACATACAGTTAGAATGGTTAGAGGTCCAGCAAATTGGTAAGCAGGATCCTCTGGCCTCCAGTTGTCTTTGCAATATTTAATGGAATCCACAATGTACTCACACCAATTGACCCTCTCGAATGGAAGCTCCCTAGTAATAAGATCTAAGATATGTTCCCTGCAGCTGCCTTGAGCATAACATTCAACCAATACTGTTAAAACCAACATTAAAAAGTCTAATCGGAAGATGAATGTGTCTTCGTCCTCTGAGTCTTCGATCTCATCGACTATCTGTTTTGGAGATATAAGTTTTGTATCATATCGGTTCCTCCATTCAACAACGTCATCATCCCATTCTTCTACAACATCCATTGACAGTAAAGAAATGTCCCCACGTGGGAATCCAAACAATTTGTGAATCGAGACTTCATCCACTTCTATATTATTTTCCCCAACCGCTATGGACATTTCATCTGGATTAAACTTATCTACAACGTAATAGGCTATCTTTGTGGGCACACTGTCAACCCTAAAAGTTAAGAGTTGTCCAAATCCCATCTTAATAACTGCTTCCCTTTGATTTGTTTGCAATAAACTAATAGCCCTGTGAAGTTGTGCAGGTGAAGACCTTGTCTTCAACCCAAACCACTTTACCTTTGCTGGTTTTTCGGGCTCAGCTTTTCTTCCATCCTTATCTTCATTAGAATGCTCGTCCATGAGCATTGTTTTCCCTACATAGACGTCATACCACATATGTTTTCGAAATGTAATACCACATGTAGATTGAAATGAAAACTAGTCAATTACCCTGAGATTGCTTACATATGTAAGATAATATTTGTTACATTTGTAACACCCACAATTTCATATGTAATCACCCGTATTAAATACATATGTACACAATTTTATTACACATAGTATGTAACCCCCAGATTGCTTTCATATCTAATAACAATTATTTTTTTTCCACATGTAAAACTTGAATTTTTACACATGAATGGTTATTTTTCATATGTAATCATCCCTATTAAAAACATATGTGAACATATTTTTAGTACATGTAACAAAATAACTTTTTTAGCTATGTATGGGTATTTTTCATATGTAATCATCCGTATTAAGTACATATGTAAACAAAATTTTATTCATATAGTACGTAAAACACAGTTTGCTTACATATGCAACAACATTTTGTTACATATGTAAAACTTGAATTTTTACACAAGAATGGTTATTTTTCATATGTAACCACTCATAATGAAAACATATGTGAACAGATTTTATTACATATGTAAAACAAATGGTTAACATATGAATGGTTCTTTTTCATATCTAAGCTTATACTAAACAAGACCAAAACAGAAACCAGCCCTATTAGGTAATTTTTCTACCTTTTCTGTTAGGGCGCTTTGCTATCATCTTCACTCGATCAACAGAAGGACATGATTGTTTATTTTTACCGGATCTCTTGCTTGATTCTACAAAATGAATAATTATATAAATTAAATTAAGGTCTAATCCCTTATTATATTATTATAGTACACACGTAAACTTGTAATTTTACATACAAAAAACATTTTTATTACCTCCGTGTACATCGCCCGATTGCTTGTCTTCTACCTTTGTTTTTTTCCCTGTTCATTACACATGTACACATTATATTAAAATTAAATAAATAGTCTATAGATGTGGCAAATATGTACCTTCAATAACCAAATTTTATTGAAAGAGTAATATTAAATACTATACCTTTCCCGGACATCAAATTTATTATCTTCACATTTACATCAGTGTCATCTGCATTGTTATCATCTGGCCGAGATCTCTTTCCTGTTAATACAAATGTAAATAGGTGTCATACATAAACAATTATATAGTAAGGTTCCATTAGAAAAAAAACAACTAATAAAACAAACTTACGTAAGTTTTTGTCATTTGCTACTGCTACTTTTCGATTACCATTCCCTTTCATAGTTGTGCTCTACATAACAAGAACACGATATGATTAATAGATAATGAAAAAACGGTCAGATTATATCTTACACCTACATTTAGTTGCATGTTTACATATGTAAAAAGGTTCTATTTTTCAAATTCAATCTCAAAAATGGATAATATACATATGCAAATCAAAATGCCGGCCCCCTCTATTAATAAAAATACCAAGAACAAACATATGTACATATTAAAACTAGATTATTGAACTCCAGTATAAGAAGGGGGCATCGCTATATTTCATATAACTCAAACCAATAAATAGGACAAGGCTATTTGATTGTAGTTACAAATGGTCGAGCCCATTCATAAGAAACCCTAGAATCGCAAATTTGCAAATCACAGTTGTGTATTGACAGTGATTTCATATGAAAATCGCAGCCTTACATATGTATATGACAGTGATTTCATATGAAAATCGCAGCCTTACATAGTAAATAAAGAGGGAAACCCCCAATTTGAATTTAGAAAATCAAACTAAAATTTGATACAATTAAATCAATGTTAGTACCTGTAACAGTCGTGTTGATGATGCTTATGTTGAAATCCTTGTTGCCTCGTTGCCTTCCACCCCCGCGATGATCAAGAAACTCTTCACACCTGCGACAAAAGTAAACTAGGGTTTGATTGAAGACAACACAAGGATGCAAGTTACTGTGAACAACGCGCGAGATAACGTACCTAGGGTTTGGTGTCGTTGAACGATGTGTATACCGGTGAACTTAGATTGAGAGAGAGAGAGATAACGTACCTCAGGCTGTGAAGAATGGTGGTTTGTGTTGTGTCTTTTCCGTCGCCGGTGAACTTAGATTGAGAGAGAGAGAGATTATGCGTATTTTTGAAGTTAAAAGAAGGTTAATTATGGTGAAGGGGGAAGATGGACAGTTTGATTTGATGTGCATGCAGAAGCATCGAGCCCATCAAAAAAGAGGGAAATCTGTTGTTCCAATATTACCCTTTTGGATAATAAAAGCTATATAATAAAGTTAAAAGAAATAAAAATGGATCTCTTTAAATGCTAACCATTGATCATCAAGATCAATGGTTATAAGTGGGTTTTCATAGTTTGCACAACTCAAGTGGGTTTTTAGAATAGCCATTCCCTATATATATATATATATATATATATATATATATATATGTTTATAATTGGAGTTATTACATCATAGCTTGATTTTCTTCAAGTATTTTGACAACTACATAGTACATACCAGGTCTCATAACTAAAGAACTACATAAATGATGGAATGTAAAAAAGTGGTATCATAATGAAGGATATGTCTGCAAGCAACAAGTGCCGGCTTCAAAGAATAATATGAAATTAATTATCTGAAGGGAAAAGAGAAGAAAAATGAACATGTATTGTTTTGACAAAACTATACAGTTATACTTTTCTGTTTAAGAAAAAGAACTTGGCTTCACTATTGTTACATTCCTATCAAGCATGATTTGTTTAGTCATGTTTTTAATTGAATTTAACATTGTGCTTATTATCAATGATTGCAGGCATCAATTTTTGCTTTGCACTCTTGTCTCCAAGAAGACTTCAAGGCCAGTGAAATTGAGGTATGAAAACTCCCATACTCGCTTAAGAAATGCATATGATAAAGTGCATAAAATAAACCAGTGAGATTGAGGAAGCGCAGACGCAACATATAGAAATGCACTGTCGTCTCACATAATTAGAAATGCACTCTCGTCTCACATAAAGAATTTAACATAAAGAAGCACTCTCGTCTCCCATAATTGAATTTAACATTGTGCTTATAAGAAATGCACTCTCGTCTCACATAAAGAAGCGCAGACGCAACATATAGTGTGTATATATATATATATATAGTATCTCTCTCTATACTTATATATATATATATATATATATATATATATATATATATATATAATGTTCATTTGGTACTTCCATTGTGTGGTGATTTAATGTTTGCCTAAGTAGTTTTATGTTATCCATGATTCGATTATTTTGTTCCCTCAAGATGTGTCTATTTGGCCTTTAGTTTATTTCTATGTGGGTACCAGTTGAAACTTAGATAAATTGAAATGAGTCAAACAGGTCAAAACTCATTCAAAGTATTTTCAAATCCTTCAATCCTCTTAGATGTCTTTAAATTCTATCTTTATATGCTAAAACAACATTTGTTGGTGCATATTTGGTTTTATTGTGGCTACCTTGGTTCCACTGAATCTCAAATAAATGTCCTGGGTGATTTATGCATTCATTATGCATTCATGTACAGAAATACGTACTCCCTGATTTATGTTGAGTAAAATATAAAATGATTTTAGCTATCCTAATATTACTTGAAACTAACGGTTGAGTAAAATATAAAATGATTTTGGGTCAAAACGAATGATTTTTAAATTTATAACATTGCAAACACGACCACCGGACATATTCTTTGTTCCTTTTTACTTATTTTTTTAATGTAAAAGATTTCTTGCTTATTTGAAGGCAGCCATTGGATTTTGCAGGTGTGGAAAGGGCGGATTATCTATGCCATTTCTTGCTGGATACCCGATGATTAATTAGAAAGTGAATTTGAGATGATGTGTTGTTAATATGTGACTAACTTACTCCACATGACCTTTAACCAGCTTCACAGTAGATATCCATCTGTAAGATGTTGGATATTAAGATGTGATTTTGTAAGGCTAATGAGCTGAACTACATGGTTTTTTAACAGTTTCAGTTAATTATTTACAAGTTTGTTTTTAGCTGTTTTAACTATCGTCTTCATTTTTTTACCACATATATAGATATTGTTGCTCATATAATACACAATTTGAGTGTAACTTTAAAACTTGAAACCTGAAACCGACAGTTTAAAACTTGAAATCTATTGTCATTGTAACTTTCCTGTTTTGAATTTGATTTGAATTCTTTTAAAATGCATTATTATATGATTATGATTGAATATTCAGACTATTTAGAATCTTAGTTTGATGATGTGATGAAGGCAATGTGTATAGAAAGGTGACGATGGTTAACTGGTGGCCGAATTCTCTAATCTCCTTTCTTCGGCCTCATTCATTTCCGGATATCATTTGCACTACATTCAAGGTTATGAGAACATGCTAACTAAAAGATACATGAAATGCTTTTTGATAATTTGTGTACCTTCAATACCAGAATATTTTAAATTTTAACATTTATTTGTAACTATATAAAAGTATTTCACACATAAATATATTTTTCCTTAATGTTTTTAATTTGTTGAATTAGAATTTATGGAATTAACTTCATGAAGTAGGATTTGTTTTGTTCAGAAATCGTATTGCGAAACCCGGTCACCGACCGGGTATGAAGCTAGTTTCATTTGATTTGAAAATATTGTGTCATTTGTCATTAAACTCTGTTAGATATTTATATCTCCAGAAGATAATAGGTGAGGTTCATGTTGTAAAATTTGGAAATTTTGGTTTGGCAGTCTTAAGAACTGTGGATACTATATGTACTCAAGGATGATATGCAATGGGATAAACAACATTTTTTTCATCCAATAAGCTAACTGTATGAGGTTGAAGGATCGTACGTCAATTCATAATACAAAATAGGCGGATTTGGTAATGGGCATCTTTTTGTTGAAAAGGTGAAGTTCATGTTGTACAATTTGGATATTTTGGTTTGCCAGTCTTAAGAAATTTTGGTTGGGTATGCTTGATCCGAAACGTCTTTTATCCGAACTTTTTGGATTTTCAATGAACAATCTGCCATGTCCAGAAACTGTTTTGTAATAACAGTTTAAAACTGTTTTTTTTTTTGGTACTTCCTTTCAGTGATTAAATGGTGGATCCTGCAGCTGTTTTTGGCATGCTCTTTGGTAGTGGTTTGTTTGAAGATTATATTGGACAACTCTATATGGCTACCGTAATAATCACACATGTAAGTGTGAGGATGAAAGTCTAAGAGAGGATGAGGTTATACATTCTTACTCAAATTCTAAAACCAGAATAATTACACACGTAATTGTGTATACTAGCAACCTTACTTCAATTATTTACCCTTTACACTTAAAAACATATCCTTGTTTCTCGTTACTGTTGACTGCAAATAGGCATTGGCTTAAATATAGTTTAACTCTGTGTATTTAGAATGTGGATAGTTCTGATCATGTGGAGTGTTTGGATGTGTTTGAAGTTGTACTAATTAAAGCTTGACAAATTATGATTATTTAATAAACTAACTAGAAAGGACATGCTTGTGAAAAAAGGAGAACCGGCTTGTGAAATGGTAAGTGATTGTGTTTCGGGTGCTCAAAGATCCTAGTGTTTCGAAAGAGGGGCTGAAGCAACAAGCAACTGGAATGAACAACAAGCTTGGAACAATATTTCAAGTAAGTTATGATGATCATGTCTTCACGTTGTATTCGTCACTTGAATAAATTTAGTTAATAATAGGAAGAAAATGAGATTGCATTCTGTGGTATTCTCAGGTTCACATAACTGGAAGCAATTTTGATAAGAACAAGTTTTGACTAGGGTATAAGTTCAATTTTATAAACATTAATAGTGGTCTGATTCATGGAGCCAAGGGTAGTTACTGCAGAGAGAACAGTTTGCACCAAGAAGGCGCTGAGGCTTCTTCATCCAAGTAATTAACATTCCTGTCCATGTATGTCATCAAGTATGCTGCCAATGTTCATTTGTCAGTTATTTTAGCCAATTGCTTCATTCATTTATATATACTTATATAGATGTATGCATTTTTAATTTTAATTAATTAATATGTTTAATTACTTACTTTTGAGGATGATAGTAGAGTTAAATGTGTCCTCTTGCCCATGGAGGTACTGCTTGTGTTGTAAAAACTGTAATGTGTATCTGTTGGGCTTAATTCCAACATAACGGGCAATGCGAGCCCATGCAAGCCCACCCTAATCTAGTTTAATTATTTAAAGTGACATAATAATTATCTAGAATACTTATTTAATTATTTTAAAGAATCAAGATAATTAATAGGAAGTGTATTAGGTTTAGGAGATCTTTTCTTAGGCAACAAGGTTTTTGTTCTCTATAAATACTCCTTGATCTAAAGAGACATGATTATGAGAGTGCAAGTGTAACTTGAGTTTTTGAGTGAATTTTTCTCTAGTTATATTTGTGTGTTGCTTTCATATTTGTTTGTAACGAGTTGGTCGACCCGCGCTTCGCGGCGGAGTCGGACCGTTTTTAAGAGTCCGTTAGGCAAACTCTGAGAGATATGGGCGGCCTGAAACTTGCTTTGTGCACTTCACGGCTTAGCGTATGACAATTTTAATTGTTGGTTGTCGTTGTGTTAAACTCTATAAGAGTAAAGATGTTTCAAACTTATGTTATAACACTTGGTGTTTGTGGCTAGTTGTTCTGCAAGTGGAGTTAACCTCATATCTGCAGGCTTTATGAAGAAGGCAATTTTGACCTCTAGAAGCCAAATGATAAGCCAATCTATAAAATGGAATCTTAAAAACTCTATGAAAAGATCACAAAACTTCATTTTTAGAAATGTTGTATTTTCCGATCTTTTATTAAATATTCCGAGTCTATATGATATAAATAGCAGACACATGACTATCTTGTAAAGTGTTAACGAACATAGAAAGGGCACTAATAATTTGTTTCAGGTACTTCCTTAAGATACTTCCTTGAGAAGCATTGGATTATTAGATATGCTTCTTGTATTTTCAAATTGAAACCACCCTCTTTCAAAGCAAATTAGTTGCAAGAAAGTCTAACTTTAAGGTCCATCTCATGTAGAATGTTCATTTCATCAACAACATGGAATTTTGATAGGTTTTCCATGGGTTTCTTAAGAGAAGAAAATATGAAAGTGATTGAAATTGCAAAGAGCTACAGGTAATTTTAAATAGGATAGGAAACTAACAAATTGAATACCTTAGGATTATGCAGCAAAAATATGGCACGTCTTGATGTGAAATAAACCTGCAGATTGACAAACAAACAAATATAAATAAAGGCGTAAATGAATCCATAAAACCATGAACCAAATCGATACAATGAGGTAGTGTGTAGGAAAAATGGATAAAGGAAACATTAAATCTACACAGATGTCATTAAGAATCCAACAATTGTTGAGCAGATAAAAATTTCAGCTGACCCAAGCATTCTAATTAGTCTTGCAGGAAATAAATATGTGCTTTTTAGTATCAATCTATTTTATACTTCCAATAGATTGCTAACCTATAATAGTAATAATTCATGACAAAGAGCATGTTTGGCATAAATATACACACACTTACAGACAAAACATAATGTTCATTCCTAATTAAAAGGGAGCAACTAAAAAAAACATCTTTGCATAACTTAGGAACCTAAGAGCGCATATATATCATGCACGACCATAAATATTACCTCCTCACCCAAACTCAACCTTGCAAAAGAACTTGTAGTCTAAAAAGGAAACTCATGAGCTATTCAGAAATAGGATTTGTATATGGCTAGAATTAGTCAAGACAACACGATTATATGTGAGTATTACAAAAGTAAACGAAGTATATTGAGATTTTAAACCCTTCTCATAGGGAAAATTACCAAGTCTAAATGCTTAAATCTTCAATATGCAGTGCCCAAGTGAGAATTCTTCTCTTTGCTTTGTTTTCCCTTTCATTACCTCCCTTTTATCTTAAAAAATATACAAATGGCCATTGCTATACTAAGAACCAAGTAACAAACATGTGACATTTACTTGTCTTTACCTCAATTACTTCTTGAGCACAACAGCTAAGATGTTAATCGCTATTAGTTATGGTTCATGATCCTGTTAATTCTTTTTCTAAACTGGTTAAAGGACAAAATTAATTCCACAGTTTGATGATGCAACTATTTAAGTTTTTCAAATTTCCTAAAAGATTTAGTGTAACATGAATGGTGTTTTCCCATTATATTTTACCTTAATTTCTGTACATAAGATAAAAGTCGTTTTTGCTTTAGGTATTCATTTGTTGTAATCCTGTTTAAAATAGACTTTTGTTTGGATCGCCAACAATATAAACATAGAAGACTTTGATTTTTATTAAAGAATTAAGAATGTGATTTCTGCATTGAAGATAAACTTCATTTTGGTTTGTATTAAGGAATGATGGGTCTCGGAATCTCTACCGCCACTAACAACTCTTTTATAGGTAAAGGAAACTAATATTGGATTTTAATATTGATAGTCCAAATTTAAGCAAATATAAGATTAATCTTTTCATGGTTCCCATTTCATGGATTAAAAATATATATAAACAGAAGTTATCTCTAAATTTAGGATAAAGGTAGCAAATAACATAGAGCAACCCAAAAATAATATGTTTGGACTTGAAACAAACAAACTTACCGTTTAATTAGTCATGTTGCTTTACACCATGAGTTCCTTTTGGGAAACCAAATGAGTCCTTACATAATCTAGAATGTTTCTTAGAAACAAACAAACTTACAACAAATGACAATAGAACATAGCAATTTTAAAAAAATAATAAAAAAGGTGGATTTTGAAAGCTAAACAATCAATAAAAAATGAAAGGGTAAAGATTTTCTTACTTGTTTCAAAGCATTTTGGACCGAAAGACACATAAGGAAATTAACACGCGTCTGACGGCGGAGTTAAAGCCTTCTAATGCCCGGAATCCCCAACCCTAACAGCCAAAGAGAAGAAAATCGAGTAAAGCAGAAGAAAACCACAAACATCTGTCGCCGCCGTCATAATCGGTCACAACCACCGCATCGCTACTCACATACTCAGTAACCACCATCGCTTACAACCATCTGAAATCATTACTACACTACCGATTTCCTTCAAACGAACAAAAGGGAAAAGAAAAAATCATGAAGAAACTAACTGTATGTAACGGTACAATTAGTCCAACCCATTCGTCAGTCTCTAACTTCCGGTGATCGACAGTGACTTTTCCGGTGATCGAACATTCCCTTCTTGCTTATTTTTTACTGTGAACTTGAAGGCACATCTTTTGAGAATTGAGAGAATGATGGAGTGGAGGCAGATAGAAAGAAAGCAGGTAGGTATGGGAAGTATGGAAGATAATAAAGTTTAGATCTGTACAAATGTTAAAAGTGATCCACTTGTACAAATGGCTAAAAGAGTTGCACATTCTTTTTAAATTTGGGCTTGAAGAACTTGTACCACATGTATTAAAAATGCTAAGGTTAATAGTAATGGTCTTACCATTTCCCCATTTCCCCAATCCATTTTAGGTGCCACCTCATCATTCCCCACCCCTTCCCATTTTTCCCCATTTTGTGGGTAATGGTTTCCCCACTCTCCCACTCTCCCAAACACCCCATAAAAACCTTCCCAATCCCCACTCTCTCTCTTGGAAAATTCGGTGCCCCAACCCCACTTTCACCATCCCGATCCCGAAAATCCATTTCCCCGATTTTCCCCGAGCAACCGGATTATGGTGTTCCCGAGCTCCCCGAATCCCCGAATCCCCCCGAAATGCCCTCTCCCGAGGGTATTACTTTTACCCTAACATGTGTGCAATATAGACTTGTACAACATGTTTTAGAAATTGTACCATGGATTGTAATTTGTATATATAGAATAATTCGATTCGGCCTTGAGTATGAAAGACTTTTTGTTTTCTATTCTCATCTCTTTTGTTTTTTTTTCGTTTCTTTTTTTTCTTTTTAAATTTATCGTAGGTCAAGCTTGGTTTGTTTTACATCGAGTGCCTTCATTGTTTGTGCTTTTCCTCCAAGTGGTGATGTTTTTATTCTAGAAAATTTATAAATTGAAATTATAAATTATCATAAGAAAAAAAGTTTAGGTATTCATATAGAATTAAAAATAAGTTAGTTAGGAAAGATCCATGAAAAGATTCTTGTTTGTTGACGTGTCATTTACAACTTGGAAATTTTACATAATTGAACAAATGATTCAACGTCAACAATCCAAAAGACTTGCACAACCCATTTGATACGCTTATAAAAATTAAATTATTTAAAAAATTTCCACTTTACATACGAGTTATAATAGGTGGCCTGGAACCCTCTAGTATCGGCGTATCGTCCCTTAACCAGATAGACTTCTAGTAAATTATGAGAGGTTGACGATCATGTCCATCAATTAATAATGACGTTTGGATTTTGGAAGCAACTTCAACCAATTAAATATCCTTGTAGTAACTACTAGGACTTGTCCCAGTGGTTACCCCCTTAGCTCTTAAGGCTTTGGCCACTATGTGATCCGGGTTTTAATCCAAGGGAAGACAGTTTTACCCCATGTGGTCCCAGAAGGGGATTTCTACAAGGAAAAAACTTCAGGAGGGGGTGTCTTGGTTCTCAGGGAGGTCCGAGTAATCGACCTTGGACATAGCCCCGCAAGGGTAGGTTTACACATGAGATCAAGGTCGCCTGATCGATGTCGTTCAAAAAAATATGTATATATCTTTGTAGCATAACATTTAAAGCAATGTGTATAAATGTGTATATCAATTTATACCGATTCTATACTTCCATATGAAACAACCACCTATCTATAGATATGAAATGTAATCTATTTTTCTTAACAACAATTTTTCTAGGATACATATATTATATATTATTTTTACTCTATATGATTTGAACTTTTAACCTTACTAGATGTTTATGTTAAAAAAAAAGTTTTAAACAAGCAATATTGGTTACAAAGTATTAAAAAACACAAACTAATAATCACAATACATCACCAACTTAGAAACAATAAAAAACAAGCATAGTAACATGTTTTGATGAAACATACGTGCGATTCGATAACAAAAACTAAATTAGGTTCCTGGTATGTGTTTGTTTCCTCTTCTTACGTCTTCTACAGGGGATATGCCGGCCTCCGGCATTGGCAATAGCCGTAAACCACTTTGGTCTTCCGGTTGACAACATGCGATATCCCAACACCAGTCCAAGTAGAGTTCCACATCCCAGTCCCAACAACCCTGGTTCCATGTAATTAATCCGCTCTCCTCCCTCGGCTTCAACTTGTGCGGAACTTAGATCTTCGCACTGCGATTTGTGTAATGGGGGCCCGCAGAGTCCTGGATTCCCAAGATACGCGTCTTCTCCAAATGTCAAAAGTTGAGGTCCTTCTGGAATACGGCCCACAAGATGGTTTTGTGAAAGGTTGATGATTTCTAGATATGTCAAGTTTACAAGGCTTTGAGGGATTTCTCCTTCAAGTTGGTTCCTAGATAAGTCTAATGATTCCATATCCTGGATAAATCCTAGAGCATGTGGGATTTGACCATTGAGGTTGTTATTGGATAAGTTGAGCCCTATTAACGACTTCAAGTTACCAATGACGTCCGGAATCTGCCCATCAAATCTGTTACTTGATAAATCAACGATGGTGTATTTAACGTCAATTGTTGGTTGCAAACCTTTCGCCGGATTAATGATAGAGTAATAATGCAAGCCACTGATGTTCACAAAATCTGTTCTTGGGCCTTTGTCCACGTCCTTGATGGCATTGAAACTTTCAAAATACTTTTCAGGAAGACGACCTATAAAGTTATTATTTGATATGTCGAAAACAAACAAACTAGAAAA
>JBCNJP010012257.1:0-14101 GCA_039602395.1 Deinandra increscens subsp. villosa
GTTGTGGTCCTGGTCTAGTCGCGCCCCTTAACGGTATAAACTCCGTTAGTGGTTCATTGGGGGTGTGACATAAAAGTTGGCGAGAAACATAACATTTGTGCTCATCTAAGCGTTGCCAGAACGAAGCTTTCCAAGTTCGGTGGCTCCGAGATATTCGATTTCTTACGGCGTTCAAGGATTCACAACGCTATTACACACGAGTGTGGTGCGTTTCATGACATTCTCACCGAGTTCTGGACAACTGCTAGAACATAACCGATACTCCGATCAGAATACCTGTCGTAGTTCAGAATCAAACGGACGAATTTACTGAAGAAGATGTTAGAAGGGTACTAAAGTTTACTGATGATGATACAACTGTCCCGAAATAGTTTGACCAAGCAGACAATGTGGCTTTATTGAAAAGATTATGGTATGCTGAAGATCCGAGCAAAGACTGGATTTACAAGTCGGAGTTTAATGTTCCTTATAAGTTTCTGATAGACGTTTTGTTACACTGTTTGGGAAACAGAATTTCTGGTCATGATGAGATAGGCTCTATGATGTTGTCATTGATGAATGCCCTAATCCTAAACCGTCCATACAATTGTGTTGGGTTGATTTTCTAATACATGAGAGACAATCTGACTCAAAGGCACAAGAAAGCATTATTATACCCGAGGTTCACTCAGCTGATCTTAAATGATTTATATCCGACTTTGGTGAAGAATGAAGACCAAAAGCTGAATCTGAAGCATATGAGTGAGACCAGTGTTGGTACATTGACAACGTATCAGAAGAAGAAACCAAATGAATACCCGAAGCTAAAAAGACTAATTGGTCATCTTGGAAATGTTAAATATGTTGCACCAGCTCTAGGTGCACCTCATCATGAGGAAGGGAGTTCTTCGAATGAACTTGATTATAGTTGGATAGAGGAAAGCAACCAGCAACCACAACAACAGAAAGTTAAACGACCGAGACAACAGACACAGACACCTCCTGTAGTGTCGGAACCTGTAGTATCTGCACCAGTTGCATCTAAACCAGTTGCAACTGAACCTACTGTCACTGAACCTGCTGTCTCAGCACCTGAAGTCCATGTGACGGTCGATGTATCTGAGACACCTGCAATAAACACCCTGATAGATGAAGAAGAGTCTGATGATGATAAGTTTAGTGATATGGCTAACTCTGAGGATGTTTCAGACACAAATAATCCATTTGTGTATATTAAGGTCAAATCAAAGAATGTTCGAGTAAGAAAGGGTAGTGATGAACATTTTGCTTACCGAACAACTCTGAACAAAAGCAACGACCGATACATGGGTCGTGTGTATGAAGACAAAGCCCCGTCTGAATCTAATGAAGATTACAACCCAGATGCTGATGTCATACAAGGTAAGGGTAAGAAACCGACGACTTCCTCGTCTTCATTGACACTATTAAAAAGGAAGAAGTCGGTTGCTGCTGGTGGTCGAGGTCATAACATGTTAAAAAGTTCAGACTTTATCTTACAACGACGTGCCACTGGATCTTCATCAATTGATCCTGATATGTATATGCCGGAGACTACTTCAACTCTAGTTACTTCTACTGCACAAGCTGCAATATTCACAGAGTTGGATCAGTCGAGGGTTTTGGAGGATATTTTGGGATTGTCAAAGTCTACAACAGCCAACACAACACCTTCAGCAAGTGTTGGTGCTCAATATGTTCAACAGCCAATGGGATCAACATCTACTCCAAAATTCTCAATTACCACTGCAACAACTTCAACTCCTACCACACCAGATCTTAATTTTCATGTATCTCAAAGCTTGATGTCCTTTACACAGACAGAGTTACTCAATAGTGCTCTGCTCGATTGCCGATCACAGATTGATGATTTGAAGGCTAAAAATGTTGTGAAGTCAAAGCTAATTGAGGTGTTAAAGAGGAAGGATGAAGAGAAAACTCTAATGATTGAAGAGTTAAGGCAAGAGATGAATCTTTACACAGAGATTATCTTCGATTAAAAAGTGGGGAAGCGGACAAAGCTCAAGAGATTACCGGATTGAAAATAGCCAGTATGAACCAGGATGTTCTAATTGCATATATGAATGAGCAGATTAAATTCTTGCTTGAGAAGTTTAAAGCTCATGGGGAGATAGGTTCTCGTTCAGGATGCAAAGATGATGGGCTGCAATATTTAAATGATGAACCTCAAAATGACGACCCGGAAGGTAATATTGGTGGAGGTCCAGGTCCAACCGGAACCACTGGTTTGGGTGCTGGTACATCTACATCTCAGGGGGAGTCGGATTCCAGGGATGCAGTGCCAATAACTTCTATCCCGTCGAATCAAGTTGCGAAAACCATACACGAGATCGGTACAATACTTGAAGATAGTGAGTTTGTCTGTGAACTCAACCAAGCTCAAATTCAAGCGATCTTCGATTTAAATGACGAGGAGATGAATAAATCTGCCGAAGCTGAACCTAAAATATATGAGTCATCAGAGTCAGAAACTGAAGATGATATCTTTAATGAGGAGGTTGAGGTTGAAAACATAACGGATGAGGAGTATCCTGATCTGTATTCTAATTTCAACAACAATAACTTAGCTGATGATGACTTTGAGGTATTTCCAAAGGAAAAGGGTGATGATTTTGAGGTAAAGCTGAAGAGAAAAGAAGCTGAAAAACCTGAAGACCTGATTGCCAAAGAGGTTAAGGAACAGAAACAACGATGGGTTTACAACGACTACATGAAGACATTTCATGCCAACTATGTTCCACCTCCAAAACCGATCAAACAGAGAAGGCATGTGAGGTTCAAGGGTCAGGTGTCAAGTGAAATAATTAGCTGGATGTATGCAGCAAGTCTAAAGTGTTATGGGATTAAACGCCAGCATGGTATTTAATACTTCAAGCATGCAACAGACTTTAGTTCTTTACCAGTTTGGAATGTTCGGGAGCTTACAAGAAAACCTATGTGTAACTATGGAGATGATTGGAGGGCTTTGTACTTCAAGCATCAGGTGGAGAAAGAATGTAACAATGGATTTCAATATTTGAAGCCTCAAAGACCGAAAAGGCGTGAACATCCGACAAAGATACATCAGAAAACTAGGAAGAAGCTGATAGTGCTAACTTTCAAAAAGAAGCCTAATGTGATGAAGAAAATTCCATTGATGAAGATGGAGTTGTATTTTATCAAGAACTTGTAATGGTGGTACTACAATGAAAAGACAGGTCAAGCTGTGATTGTGCTGGAGGACAATAACAAAGTTATGAAGGTGTTTGACCCGATGTGGCTGATGAATTTATCAAGGGCTGACATAGACGAGCCGTACCGTAACCAGATCTTGTTCCATCCTGACTATATGGAAGAAGCTCTTAAATTCCAAAGGGTGATCCAGATTTATTTTGCGTTCAATATCTATGTCGGGCATAATCACCAGAAGACATGGACTAGGATGGAGGCGGGAGCTCAAGAATCATAAAGACTGACCAGCATTTGCCAAGGGGGAGTTTGTTGATGCATAATATGGCAAGATGTTGGATAAGGCAAAAGACTACAGAAGAATCAAAGTTTATGAAGAAAACCCTAGACTTGCCGAACTACACCCGAACTGGCACCTGAACTGGCACCCGAACTGCCAGTTCGGACAAGGTCCAGTTCTGGTGATCGGGTATCTATATATAGTAGAATGTGGCTAGAATTTTGTAAGGAGTTGTCATTATGTGTGTGAAACCTGAGGTGTATTCCAATTTTACTCTAAGTCTTTCTGTAGCATGTCCTTGGTTTGTTGAATGAAAGATTGAGTTTATTTACCTCGTTATTGTTTGTTTCGTTTACGTAAATGGCTTGAGTTGACACGATCCACCGCTACACGCTCTTTTAAGAAAGCCACCCACTAAAAAGCCTAAACTTTCCAAACCTATTCCACCAAAATTCAGAGCTGATAACTTCACCCCCATTGAACCGCTTACCAGAAAAACGCCAAAACCCACAACTCAAACCTCTCAACCCTCCTCAATCCAAAAATCAACTCATCCTATAACACAACCACTACAATATTCATGGTGTGCGTGTGGTGTATATAGAATATAGTGATATTAATGACACCTTTTTAATGCATAAGCTTTAAATTTCTAAAACACGAGATCTTAAAACAGTACTATTTCACCACATTCACGGGAAAGTGCACCCATCGTGGAGCAGTATAATATGGGTAAGAAACCGAGGTCATCCAAGGACACAGGGGAAATGAGGCTTTGATATATAATCTTTTGTTAACAACTCGACCGGTTTCTATATAAATAAGTGAAGGGTTTATTAAACTACGAAAATAAAAGAAGAAAATAAATTAAATAAAATGGGTTTTTAGTTTTAATCAATCAGTGGTTAATATCACTTGGGAGGACTTACCAATGGTTGACTTGGTAAATTAGATTTATGTGCTTTCCTTAAGATTGGTACTTGTCGGGCGAGGAGGGATGCTTTTCAGTCTGGAACCCTATCTCACGTTCCTCTCATCTCCCTGTAAGGAACTCGAGAGGGCCACTCTGGAAGTAAGAAACAAAGTGAGCAGGAATGCCATATAGTTGTAGATCCCGATGGGTCGTCAGTGTCATTACACTCGAATACGTTGTCATGAACCAGCAGGGTAACAACCCACGCATCAGATTAATTTATTATGAAAAACATCTTTAAAAGGGACTAATCTCTTTACTCTTAGAAACCTGCCAACATAAATAATCTTGGCACAAAATGTCCCTTCGAGACTCCAAGTTATTTTGAATTTGAAATTTGATTTTGTATTCCGTGTTGATCAATCAAAAAGAAATAAGAAGTAAAATATTTTTTTATTATTCTAAATTTAATATCAAAACACACCTAAAATCTTTTTGGTATTTTCTGGCAAGAAAAGTAAATGCAATACGAAATCAGACACTATTTTTATCTTTTGTGAGAAAGATCACAACTTGGGATCATATTGGATATAACATGCTGAACTACACTTCAATTTCAATTATTGTAACACATACACCATGTTGATTACAGATATAATTTGTCAAATTTTAAACTCAGGCACAATCATACTCATAACATTTGGATATGTTAAGGTATTGATTAGATTTGCTTTGACCAGTGTACCCCACACTATCAGACATACTCATATATGCTTTGCTTATCACACTTTGTGATTTCACTTGTGATTTAACACATAGTGATTAAATTCATGATATAATTAACTGTGTTCCATGCAAAAATAAATAAGAACGTTAAATCGTCTACCTGAAGGTCGAGCTTTCGATATGCAGATTAGGCCTCGAATTTAACAAAATAAGAAAATAAAACAAGTGGAAATTATATAACCCAACAACGATTAGGTCGGTACTCCCGTACACACAGAGAAAGTCCGATGATTATACGAAACACCAAAGAAAATAAAGCAGAACCTCAAACGAACAACAATCAGGTCGATCTTTCGATATGCAAAGAAAGTTCGATATTTTGAGAAAATAAAGAAAATCAAACAAGTTTAAATCTTTGCAAAATGAACACACGTATACACAGTGAGTTCTCATTCTTCTTTTCACATATGTTTTTCTTGATATATCATGAGATATGCATCAAGATGTTGTCCACTAAGTCAAGCATCAGATTTAATGTATATCACATTTGTATACTTTCTGATTTACCGATGTAATAACTGCAACTCCCCAGGTTAACTCCGTTAACTTTTTCGTTAGTTCCGTTAGTACTGTTAGTAAACCCGAGACCCGTTATTGAATGATTATATGTTTGTTCATGTTTATTTTCTAATTAATTTTAATAACTTGTTTCGTGAACTTATTTCGTGACCTTATGTGTTATTTGTAAAAATTTACATTTTTATGCGAAACCGAGCTTCGTGCGTAATTTGGATTTATTGTGTGTAAATGATATTTACACTTGTCCCGACCAAACATTTCATGCCAAAAGAGTTTAAAAACAACTAGAAACATTTTTAGAATTTTTACTTGACAAGTTTTTAGCTAAAACCCATCTAATTGAGTTTTATGACTAATGTGTTTAAAATAGAACTTTGAGGGACCAAATATGTAATTATACCTTAAAGAAATCTTCCCCCAAAACCCCTACCCTCCTTCACTTCACGCATCTTCTTCCTCCCTCTTCTTCTTCACGGCTCAAACACACACACACATCCACACTCACGATTTTGGAGAAATCAAGCATCTAGGAGGTGAAATTCAAGGTTTTGAAGCTTCCAAAGGCTCCAAGAACACAAAGGAAGCTCCTTCTTCTTCTCCTCTCCTCCTACCCGCGATCTCTCCTCTCAATTTGTAAGCCCTAGATCTTGAAAACTTGAAATTGTTAGTTGCATGTGTGTTCTTGAGTGTTTATGTGCTAAATGGAGTGATATGATGTTCATGAACCTTGATTTAGGTTAAGTTATTTTAACTCGTGATTTGGGACAGATTTTAGGATGATTTTAGAGCTGGAAATGTGAGCTCAAATCTGCCATGTATGTTCTTGTATGTATGTGGGGTGTTTGGACATGGAAATTGGGTTTATGTGCTTAAATGCTAGTGTGATGTTGAGATTTTGCTATGCTTTTTGTATGACCTTGTTCACTACAGAAATTACATGTTGAAATGGTTATAATTGTGTTAGTATGTGCTGGATGACCAAATTGTTGCTCAAAGTTTGAAAACCAAAATTTTTGCAAACTATAAAAAAAATTTAGGCCATTTTGCAGAGGTCATAACTTGCTCAATTTTTATCGAAATCAGTTGATTCTTTTTTCCCTAGTAAATTATTATGTCTTAGCTTCGATTGGGCTACTCGCACGCGTTCTAAAACCTCCGTTTGGTCATCCAAAACACTGCTGCAAGTTAGGTGTGCAGGGCTGTGTTTTTCTGTGAAAAGTAGACTTTACATTTTGGTCGGGCATGATAACCTTGTTTTAATGAGGGGTTTGTTAAACTAAAATGAGGGTTATATATTAAATGTAAGATCTGGAAGGTTTGGTACCTAAACTCTAAGTTTTGAATGAGTTATGCAAATTTTAAACCTACTTTGACTATTTTGCAAAAAGCTGAAAATTGCCAACTTCCGATGCGCATAACTTTCTCGTTACTTAACTTTTTATGTTGATTCTTTTTGCAACATTCCCTAAATGTTAAGTAGTTCATGCCTGCAAATTTTTAGAACCTAACTCTAAGTATGGAGCAAATTAGGCATGCCACCAAATGGTGTGTCAAAGACAATAATGTTAATTTTTGCCAACTTCCAACACGCATAACTTTCTCATTGCTTAACACTTTTACTTGATTCTTTTTGAAACATTTCCTAAATGATGTGTAGTATATGCCTGTAAAATTTAAAGAGTTAACTCCAAGTAATGTGGATTTTAGCTATGTCACTAGTTAGGTGCTTGAAGTTTGACTTTCTGGGTCAACTTTGACTTAAGTTGCAATTACTTGATTTTCTCCCAAATTGGGACTTGTATGTGCATTATGTGATTTGTATGATCGCATGAAACGTGTTTAGATGCTTATATGCTATTTTCGTCTTATAGACAACCTCTAATCCGGTTAGACCATATTTACCAAAATAGGTCATTCATAGCCAATCTTTAAGCCAAGTGCCGCGTACCAGTGCACCCTAAGGTGAGTTTCACTTACTATTTTTGTTTCATCCGGTAAAGGATGGCAACACACGGTAAAGGTATTTCTTTACTTGAGTAATTATCCAACATATATCACATGTTTCACTGAATTGCTTTTAATATCAAAAGTCCTTACTTATCGGACCATTAATATAGAATAGCGAGGTAATGTTGAGTAGTACTACTGGGGATTGACACCCCCGCTCAGCGGTGCACAGGATGCACCCTCCCGACTGGCGGTCGGACTGAGACCAATATTAGCCTAGGACTACCGTGATCGGGAAAGACACGGGGAAGGCAACTACATAGGTTATACCTGTGATACATTGTCAGCTTTGGTTTCGAACGTTCAAGTGAGCATAAGCATAGGCTAGCTACCTATTGATACGAATAATACTTGCATTTATAGATTACGAATTGTTTCCTTACGAAACCCTTTTAAAGATTTTTATTTCAGATACTTTAGTAATTACTTTTACTAAACAAATACCTTGTATACTTTTAATGCTTCCGCTGATTTTGTGTAATGTAAACTCTGATTTATTAAATGTAGTACATGACCGGTTTACCCCTTTAACTATGGTTTGGTTGTAACCAAAGACTTGGATCCTGGTCTGGATAACACCCCACACGGTTATACTCCGTTAGTGGAAATTGGGGGTGTTACAACCGAGCCTACCTTAGCACATCGAAAAGTGATCTTAGGACTTTTTCATCTAGTTTATCCATGAGTCAGACGATGTAAGCCAATGTACCATCATTTCCCAATCATGTCGGATAAAATTTCTCATTTTTTAATGTTTTTAACTTTTTACATTTTTCAATGTTTTTGTCTTTTCAAATTTCTCCCCCTAAAATGACAAACTCTATTTGTGTGGATTTTCATTTTTAACATTTGAAAAACAACAAACGATTTTTGTATTTGCAAAAAACAAACTCCCCCTCAAAATGAGACGGAATGAAAAACAAACAAGAAATTGATCAACCAACACGAATACTAGCAGTTTAGTATTTTGAAAACAAAATTGATTTGAAAATTCAATTTAAGTTCTCACAGATATTTCACCACCAGCAACCTTTTAATTACCGATAGGTCTTCCGGAAGTACCTGCTGACACCAAATAAAAACATCAGTCGCTTTGGGTTCGACCCGATTCATCAGCGTCGGGTCTCCCGGTGTCTTCCACATAGTCATTGTTGGCCTTGGAAACAACCTTTGGTTTCCATATTTTGAAAGATTTTGATTTTTGATCAGAACCAGAATCAGAATCAACCGGCGTACTCCGTTTAAACCAAGACGGCTTACGAGTTGATTTGGCGGTTGGAGACCACGGTTCATCAAAAATTTGACCTTTGTGATCCACATATTTAGCAGTGTTGTGGATATATGCAGTCGTCGGATAATCAGAGCAAGATGTCCAATATTTAGTAGTGTTATGGATATATGCCGTCGTCGGATAATCAGAGCAAGATGTCCAGGTTGATGACATGCATAACAAAGTCTCTCACGAAATGTAAAAACATGTGAAAAACTCTTAGAATTGTGAGAACCAGAAGAATGATCAGAACCAAAATTATCAAAGAAATCATCATAAGAATCATACCTCGGAGATGGGCTTCACGAAGTACTTTTCGATTCAGATAACGAACCTCCAGAAAAACAAAACAATTGTTGCGTCTGAAGAGGTGATTTCTTTTGAGTCTTGATCTTTAACACTTTCTCCTTTTTCTTTGATTGTCATGCTTGAATAGGAACATCTTTAACATCAAATCTCAAACCTTTGTCCTTGAAACCCGAATTCGTTAAAGACTCAGATGGAGAACCAGAAGCATCTCTTCCTTTTGCTTCTCTAGTAAATTGGTCTTTAATTTCCTTCAGCTTGTTCTCTCGCACTAAAGATTTAGCGATTTCCTCTTCAGATGAAGAACTTGAACACCTCTCAGCTTTGCCAAAAATATTTTCATCTCTCAGAGATGATGAACTTGAAACAAACGTTGGAGCGTCAGCAAAAGTCACTTTCTTCTTTAACTTATTCTTCTTTTTCTTAGCTGGTGTAGGAAACTTGGAATAATCAAGCATTTCAGCTTTTGGATCAAGCGGAGCAGATGTAAATTCAGATAAATCCAACAGTTGAGGAACCATGTGAATATCATTCTCTTTGGAACTATCTTCACGCCAATCCTGCTTATACAAGAAATTCAACAAAGTCGGTGATAAATTGCAATTCTTCACTTGCCTTTGTAATTCCAGAATTTCCAGCTTTAATTCAGAAATTTTCTCTTGAACAGCAAACACCTCTTTTTGTGACTTAATGAATTTTTCATTTTGATCATTATACTCATATGTTTACAGCTTTCTGATCTCACATTCAGCCAAAACTTCTTCTGTAACTTTCTCCCACTTCTTCTTGAATATTTCCACATCCTTTGTTAAAACTTCATTCTTATCCATAAGAAGAACATTTGAATCTTGAAGTGTAGACACTTTTGTTTGAAGTTTCTCATATGAGATAGCAGATTCAACAACAAGTGCATTAGCTTTTTCATATTTCTGTTGAACTGGATAGTTTTTCTCAAATAGATTTTCTAAATCTTGTGCTGCATCTAAGGCTTCAGCTTTGGCATTCTCACATTCTTCAGCCAATTTGCTCTTTTCTTTCATCACATCTTCATAAACATGAACCTATTCATAATATTTATTTTGAAATTCTTCCAATTCTTTCTTTAGTACCACAATCTCTTCAGTCGATAATGCAAAACCTCTTTCTAGACTTACATTCTTGTTGTGTAACTTCACACATTCAAGACATTTAGATTCTCCAACCTTTGAGTTATCAGTGACCTTTAGAAAAACCTCTTTGACCAATGATATGCTTAAATTATAATCAGAATCAGTGAGAAGACTATAATCATCATGAAGAGTTGTCAAAGCAACAGTAATAGAAGCATGTGACAGTTTTGTAACATCAGAATCCGCATTCCAAGAAAATTCATCTGGAAGCCAAAATATTTCTGTCAAATTGTTATCAACAGAATCAGATGCTTTTAGAACCTTTTGATCTGGCTTGAAATTTGAGGACTTAACCACCAAATGAGCATGTTGACTAGTCTTCAATTTATTATTAATTGAACTTGTACATTCACGTACAAAATGTCTATATACAGAATATTAGTAACACTTAACCTTCGATTTGTCCAATCCAATCTTACCATCCTGATTCAATCTCTTCTTTCCAGTTCTACTAAAAAATTCCTTCGTTCTTCGACCAACATAGCATACTGCCAATTCAAATCCATTTCTTCTAAATGATCATAATCTATCTGATCATAATCTTCATTTGTCAATTATGCGTTACTTACTGAACCAGTAATAACTCCAAAATATGAAGATACCAATGCAGACATTAAAGCCATATAATCATCGGTTGTTTGAGCAGATAAAGCATTATGAGTTGAAAAACTGGGAATTGAAACAGTACAACTAGCAGAATAACTAAAATTTTCAGATTTACCTGCAATAAATGTTGTAGGAGGTGCGGAATTAACAATATTTGACTTCACAGCATTAATGGTCGAATCATTTTCACCATGATAAACAGCAGGATTCTAGATTTGTGCAGGTAGTGACTTATTCACTGTTAACTCCATATCCCTTGCTTGTATTCATTGAACTAGATCGTTGAAAGACAAACCCGAATACTCTTTATCATGAGTAATCATCATCATATAATTTTCCCATTTTCCAGGTAATGCTTCCAAAATCTTTTCTTTCAAATCAGCCTCTTCCATTTTAAAACTTACCAAACGCGTCTCGCTCATTAAATGTGCAAATCTTGCAATCAGATTTGGAATTGATTCGTTCTGATAATGCTTGAAACTATCAAATTCCTTTTCAAAACCTTCTGATGACTTTCTTATATTGGTCATTACCCTCACATCTCTTTTCCAACGCCTCCCACAAACTATTCGATGTATAGTTCGTAGAAAATTGATGTAGCAATTCTTTGGGCAATGCATTGTCAAAGTACCATACGCCTTTTTTTCAGCTTGATAGGCTTTCTTTTGTTCAGAAGTGAGTTTTCTTTGAAGAATCGGCTCTCCAGACTCATCCTTATGACAGATGTATTGTTCACTGAAAGATAGCCACATATCAACATCATCCGTATCAACATAAGCTTCAAACCGTTTAATCCAACTATGATAATCTTCCACTTTTAACAATTTGGGAACTTTCTGACTTGTTCCAATTTCATTATCATAGTTCATCATTGTTTGCATTGTAGCTTGCATCGAATTCTGAATTGCAGCAAACGCTTGAAAATCACTCATCTTTTTCGAAAACTTGTACACAAAAACTTCAAGCCCAAAAATGAAGGTCTCAGAAGTAAATTTTGGGTATCGAAACGGAAGGTACTGGCCGTTAGGCCAGTAAAAGTGTAGATCTCTCCGAGAAGTTTGTTTTGGCTGGTATTAGCTCCTGTAACTCTTTACGGTTCTTAAGTTATGTCAGTTTTTAGCAAACCACCCAAAAATCTTGATTTCTGTTTACCCGAACCTGAACCGAACTCAGATTTGATTATCCAAACTGAGCCGAACCTTGACGTCGGATGGACGAACTGAATCCGAACCTGAAAGCAGCTGAACCTAATCCGAACTGGAACAGAATATCTGAACTCGAGCCAAACTGGATACGAATTCTAACCTGAACACTTCCGAACTACCACTTCGTTTTAAGAACAGCCGAACTGAATCCAAACCGTGAGTTCGAAGCGGTTATTTTTGTAAAATTTTAGATCTTAGCCGAACTCGATACGAACTGAAACATTTTCAACTCGAATTTCGCGATTTTCAGTGTTCTTGGACAAGATTTTCAACACGGATGCAGATAAACTCAGAAGGAACAATTTAGGAAAAGATTTTTCACAGAAAGCACACTTGAGATGATCAAATGAGTACAAAATCAATTAGATTTTGTAAAAACCCCAAAATTTTGACTCAAGATTATGCAAAATAGAGATTTCCGACCAGTAGAATGAACCTAAAGCTCTGATACCACTTGTAAATGCGTAAGCGTTGGATCGTCTGCTCGGTCGTATCGAAATCAATGTAAAACGTGAATGCAAAGAGTAAATACAAAGGACTTGTATTTATAGTTAAACATCAAAGTGCAAAACCACGACCATCCGAACTGCCAGTTCGGATAAGTTTGTGTGAGTCTGAACTTGCAGTTCCCCTTCAGTTCGGACAGCACATCTTTGTAGCCTTTTATCTTGTATTTGATCCTTCACATGACGACCTAGAATTATGCATCAACAGCAGGTCTTTCAGTGGCAGAAGACTTAACATTGTTTTTCAGTGGAAGAAGCTCCTCCGGTAGAGAAAATTGAGGAGACACCTCATTCTATGTGTAATGAAAAGTGGTGGAAAAACTATGGTGATGAGGTCATCTTAATTGATAAGGCATATGACACAAATTGACCTCGCAATTAAAGTCATTGACACTTGAATTTTGACTTCAAAACTACTATGTTTATTACTGATATCTTAAAACTATGTTGATGACTTCTATCTTAAAACTCTTGGGTTTTAAATTACTTCTATCACGAGAGTGTTGATTAAATAACAAAAAACAAGTACCGCGTTGGTTGTTTCCGTCGCCGAACGCGCATGTACCGCATTATAAATTCTCATCATGCCACATTGCGCAACAGTAACGAATATCATGTTGTAAATTGTCGCGCCGTCATAACACGACAACAAATGACGAATAATGTGTAATAAACTCTCACCGCCGCAACGCGCGGGCACCATGCGAGTGTATATATATATATAGATATATAGATATACACATACATATATATACATATATATATATATATCGTCCGGTTCCACGTGACGACTTCTCTAAGGGAAGGAAGTGTGGCAATATGTGAAGTCATCACAAGAGGTGAGACACAGATATAATAACCAACAAATATTTTCAATTGAGGAAGGACGGATAGGAGGTTTACCTTCCCTTCAGAATTCACTCACTCTACCAGCCCTAAGGTAGAGGTGTATAGTACATACAACGAGCATACCAGAGCCGAAGAATGTATACCAAAGAATAACTAACAAAGGAAAGAAGACGTCCTCAACATACAGAGAGGACACGAGTGTAATCGTAGAGGATAAAAAATACTAGGACTTCTATAATTAGAATCCATATCCAAATCAATGGCTGAAGGTTGCAATCTAATGCGTGTTGAAGAAACAGAGAACGGCGAAGGGCCACTCTAACTAGGCCACATAATGGTTCGAGATTGTTGGCCAGGAGGCCCTAGAACGAAGGCCCAAAAAAAGCGGGTCGGGTTCGGGTCCAACAACGGGGACGGGTTCAAAAGCTGAACAAACAAAGGATATATATATAGGGGAATGATCAAATAAAAACAACATGATATTGCGAAAACACAAAAA
>JBCNJP010012258.1:0-14099 GCA_039602395.1 Deinandra increscens subsp. villosa
TTTGAAACGGCCTGACAAACCGTTATCAAGGGGTTGTTTGATAGTTGCTAACTGGGTAAGAGCTGAGTGAGTAAGAGCTGATTGAGTAAGAAACTCTGGTTAAAACTTGGATGTTTGATAGTAGCTGACTGGGTAAGAGCTGACTGAGAAAATGCATGTATATAGCTATTTGTTTTTAATGTATTAAAAACATTTTTAAACATTCACCGAAAGTATATCAATATAGGTCTAGTTTGAATCGTTTTTTAATTTCGAGCGCAACGACGTGCTTATTTTCGAGATTCATTTAGTTTCGGAGGAGTTATGCTTAATTAAATATCATCGACATCGTGTTCATCTCGACTTTTCAAACATTCACCGAAAACATAACAATATATATCTAGTTTGGATCGTTTTTCAATTTCACGCGTAATTGTGTGCTTATTTTCAAAATTTATCTAGTTTTAAAGAAGTTATGCTTGTTTAAAGTATGAGAATATTTTTTATTTTATTTTTAAAAAAAATTAACTAATTTCTAAGAAGCAATTCTTTTCTCATTCGGTCGGTGAGCGAGAAAAATTTAAAGGACTCGGTCCGATGTTTTTATTCGGTCAGAGTAAGTTAACAATCTAATAAAAAAAGCTTACTAGTGACCTAGTCCTTGGTAAGTTCTTACTGGAAATAGCCCCTAAGACGCAAATCTAAAAGAATAGACTTATTCTTTTACCTAATAAAATGAGGAACAAACTAAAGGTAATTGTAATACCCACCCCGCGACCCCAAGCATTTTTGAGGTGCCACCTCATTTTTTCCCAAACCACACTTTTTGATTGTAATGGTGTTCCCGAGCATCCCGAGACCCCAAAGTAGGGGGACCCACAATCCCATGGCCCTCTCCCGAGCTACTCCATCTCGGTGCCCCACTCCCACGGGAGTCTCCCGAGTCCCGATCCCGAGACCACTTTCCTGATGTTCCCGCGCTGTCCCGCGATCCCGAGCTCGGGATCAACCTCAATCTTGAGGTATTACAATCACCCTAACAGAAGAAAAGTAAAAGATCGGCTGCCACAACTCCATACTTTGACTTCTTCAAACTTCTACCACTAGCCACCTTGCATGAGAAGTCTTGAAACACTTCCTTCAGGGGCAAACACAAGATGTTAGATTGGAACAATTGATATAATTATTCTTTATTTCTTAAATGTATTGTAATTTAGCACCTTATTAGTTTGTTTTTAATCAAATATCGAGCGTTAAAAAAATAATGTTAAGAAATATGAACAATCGCTATATATTTTAGACACTTAAACATTAAAGTAATTAGCTAACATAGGATGATTTGCATCATTTAGTCTAAAGATATATGATTATAGTCTGTAGACCCGGTAGTAGCCTGCGAACATTGAACCGAACAAATAAAGAAAACTGACCAATAAACACCCAGAATCCATGCTCTACAACAGAAAGCCATCGGTCACCTAATCTTTCAACTTTTTAATAGCAATTTGTCATAGTTTAACTTGTAAACCAAGTCTTGAATTTAATCAAAGTAAAGCAAGCCATAAAAAAGTAAAAGAAAACCCTCTTCAAACATCAAAATCTTATATTCCAATTCAAGCATACAATTATAAGCTCTAACCCTATATCTCTGACTGTAAGATAAAGAAAACCCATCGGTCAACAGTTTCAGTTTGATTGGTTATTTCGTAACGTATACTGAAGAGTCTCTGGATATAAATATGGGGAAACGCTCAGCATGTTTCTACACAATCTTTAAACGTCACAAGAATCCTAACAGATCACAGGTAATAATCATTAATCACTACCTTTAAGTTTTTTATTTGACTGATTATTTGTACAATATTGTTCTCACTATTTTTTGCGGGGTTTTTAAGACAAAGAAAGTGGAAGGAGTTATGAAGAACCCATCAATGGAGGTTCCAACCCTGGCAATGATTAATGGAGTCGATGAGTTTCACTCTCAGGTGCGTGTTTGTGTGTGTTTTCTTGTATACATTGATTGAAGTTTTGGGACCGCTTTTGGACCTATGAAATCTAAATTTTGCATTTTTGCATTTATTTTTATACAAATATATGACATATTATGCTTTTCTTATCAATTAAGCAACATGATTTTCCATTTTCCTTTGCTTATTACAGTTTTTAAGTAGTTATCAAGGCATGGTTGAAAGATTTCCATGCAACAAGGCTGACTTGAAAAGTCAAGCTGTCTCTATATATTTTATATAAATGGTGGAAGTAAATATATGTAATGAAATACTTTTTTCTGAAGTTGGTATGAGTTTTTTTTTTTTTTTTTTTTTTATTACTATTATTTTTTTTTTATCTCAAAAACTTGTAGTAAGACCATCCGCATAGTTGGTTTTGGCCTACTTCTATTGTTTTTACTTGGTGAGGCCTGAGGGTCATGTTTTTGGAGGCAGTTTTTTTACCATTTAGCGGACAAAAAACCAGGGGTAGTGCAAAAAGTTTAAGAGCTAGATGCAGCCCGAGCTAGATTCGGAGATCAAACATGTTATATCGACTAGTCTCAGCTCGGAATACTCAACCGAGCTAAAAACTTAGGTTTATAAACTAAGCTAACTCGACTTGATTTAGCTTAATTTGTTTCTTTGTTTGCTTTGGGGAGAGTTGGGTTTTTGAGCTCTAAACTCTAAAAGACAATATGTGATTATTATTCATAATGGCTATAGTATCAATAGGTTATATGAGACAATGCTTATACTTTAAACAAATGAAAGTAAGGGAGATAATAATGGAGAAATATAATTAAGTGTTTATAAGTTTTTTATATAATGAGTTTTGCAGGATTTTAAAGTATAAATTTTTCTAATATGTTAACTAACTGGACGTGTTTTCTATTTATTTATTTATTTATTTTTTATTATTATTGTTTCTAGGTCTCTTTACAGTCAATGTTGACAAATTACAAAATTTGATATTCAAAGTCAAGGGATGACAAGTAACAATCAGAAATATTATCATTATAACAACTAGCTAGGGTGTAACTGGATTGTATATATTTTATATCTAACGGGCAGTTTAATTTCATACAATCTAGCCACTTGGAGGAAAAGGGAAGAGCTTAATTTTCAAATAATATTAAACATTAGATTGCTATTTTAGTAATATAATATAACTCTTGCTGTTCAAAAAAATAAAATAAATGACTATCAATTGAATTGATGCTTTAGCTTATATTACAGAAGCCAAATGATTTGGACCTTGAAAGGAATTGTAACATCATAGAAAACCACAACTTCTCACACGGTTTGCATTCATGGCGTGCCAACTGCTGTGACGCGTTCCTATCAGTATCGACGAAACAACACCAAAATCATGTACTCGTCATGTCGTTGTTACAAATAGAACCCAAAACTGGCAAGGTTTAGAACAAGATATCACTCACAAAGTTTCCTCGGGTTCAACTTACTCCGTTTGTGCTCGTGTTGGAGTTTCTGGGATCTGTCTTAAAGGCGACGCCAAAGTCATAACAACCCTTAAACTTGAATACAAGCACTCGAGTACCAAGTATATTAACATCGCAAGGTGCACTTTTCTCCTCTTTAGTATGAGGTTGACAAAATTTATTTCGTTCAGTTCAGTAGTTAAGATTGTAAATGAATATCGTTATATTAATAATCCACTATCTTTTGTTAAAACAATTCGAGATAAAACACAATTAAAATTGAGGGGTCGAAAGTGACAACTAATTAATTAACCTAGTTGTTGTTATTGTAGGACCAATGTATCTAAAGAAAAATGGGAGAACTTGCAAGGTAAGTTCATGTTGTCCGATAAGCCTGATCGAATTGTGCTTTATGTTGAAGGGCCGGCTCCAGGAGTGAACATTCTCATCGAATCTGTGTCGGTCTTTTGTCATGTAAGTGCACCAAAGATCAATAGATATTTTCATATACTTAAACCCTTGATAAGGTTGTTTTATACCTCTACCTCTAATGTGTCAAGAAATTAAAACCGAGAAAATTCTATAGCGTGTTGTATTCGAGTTGACATGTTTAATCAAACAATTTGTATTCGAGTGAATATGCCTAACCTATTTAGTTAAACAGGTTGACATATACATTTAATGAAACCAGCCGTTTGACCTGTTATTGTTAACTTATTTAACGCATTTTTCACACCCGACAAGCAGCACAATTAGTTTGTTTACAACTTGATGATTACCCGTCTGTCAACTAACTTGATATGTATAGGGTAAAATCTCGCCATGTGGCTATAGTACTGATAACGGGAACATCATATTGAACCCTGAATTTGAGGATGGAGTTAATAACTGGACCGGGAGGGGGTGCAAGATTGGAGTGCATGAGTCCATGGGAGATGGCAAAATCCTTCCTAAATCTGGAAAGTTTTTTGCATCCACATCTGAGCGGACACAAAGTTGGAACGGGATTCAACAAGATATCAGTGGTAAAGTCCAGAGAAAACTTGCGTATCAAGTCAACGCTTTTGTTAGAATCTTTGGCAATAACGTTACGAGCTCCACTGTCCGAGCTACTTTGTGGGTCCAGACCCCCGATTCCCGTGAACATTACATAGGCATTGCTAGGTTGGTTTTTTCAGTAATCTTTATTTCTTATATTTAGGCAAATGAAGTCTCGACGGATTATTTGGATAGCATATATATTCTTAGCTAATTTCTGTTTGTTTGGCATTGAAGTGCACAAGCAACGGATTCAGATTGGGTAGAATTGCAAGGAAAGTTTCTTCTAAACGGATCACAATCAAAGGTTGTGATTTATCTCGAAGGTCCACCCTCGGGCACCGATATTCTCCTCGACGGCTTAATGCTTAAACACGCCGACAAAACACCCCCTTCACCTCCACCCGTCATCGAGGTATATACTTATTATTTAACTAACTTCACATAATTACTAAAATACACAACATTAAAATCTTAGCCGGCTGGTTCTAAACGGACCAGCTAGCTAAGAGTTTGATGACCATTTAAAAAAAAATGTGTGTTTTTGACAGGTAATATTCATCCCCTTAACTATAAGTTTGAAATTCCACATTCATATATTTCATTCTAGCTAATTTATTTTTGAATTTTTTAAATAATTATTAATGTTCAGAATCCAGATTATGGAGTTAACATTATCACAAATAGTAATCTTAGCAATGGGACAAATGGGTGGTTCCCCCTTGGTAATTGTCTGCTAAATGTGGTGGCCGGTTCACCTCATATACTTCCTCCGGCTGCACGAGACACGCTCGGGCCGTGCGAGCCGTTAAGCGGGCGGTGCATACACGCAACTAATCGGACCCAGACCTGGATGGGTCCGGCTCAGATGATAACGGACAAAGTCAAACTGTTTGTAACTTACCAGATATCAGCTTGGGTTAGACTTGGTCCCGGAGCCACGGGTCCACAGAATGTGAATGTGGCTCTTGGAGTTGACAGCCAGTGGGTCAATGGTGGTCAAGTTGAGATCAATGATGCTAATCAGTGGCATGAAGTTTGTGGCTCTTTTCGAATTGAAAAGCAACCGGCTAAAGTGATGGTTTATATTCAAGGTCCAGCTTCTGGAATCAGTTTCATGTTGGCTGGACTTCAGATCTTTGCTGTTGATCGTCAGGCCCGATTTAGGCACTTAAAGCGACAAACCGATAAGGTACATTTTTTGAACCGCAAACACACACCCTTCTAAAATACACAATAAAAGAATCGGGTAAATGTGTATATGTTATCAAGTACTCGTCTAAGATGTTATGAGTTTTGGATATTCTCATCAAGTTTGGGTTTTATCATCATTCCTAAATTCTAACATTCATAAATCCAGAGGCGGCCCTGGGACATGGGCAAGGTGGGTGCCCGTCTACGGCCCGACATTCTGAAGGGCCCGAGATTTTAAAAAAAAATTCTATTAACAACGGTGTATTAGAGAATATGGATTATGAATGGTTATATTTGCTACTAAAAATGCTAATAGAGTCTCACGATTTGTTTAAATATTTAAAATAGTACGTTTTGCTACAATACATTTTTATCATTTTTATTATAATTATCGTTATTATATTGACTTTTTATGAGTTAATATCTTTGCATATTAGAGGGCCCAAAAAAAACTTCTCCCGGGGCCCAAAATGTTTTTGGAATTCTCAGGACTGGCACTGTCTAAATCCTAACGTAATATCCCTTATTCTTTAATTGTTCTTCAGATTCGTAAACAAGATGTAACTCTGAAATTCCCAAGCCCGGATTCAAGCGGTATGCACCCTACAACGGTTATAGTCAAACAAATTCAAAACAGTTTCCCGATCGGGTCGTGCATAAGCCGATCAAACATCGACAACGAGGATTTCGTAGCGTTTTTCGTGAAAAACTTCAACTGGGCCGTGTTCGGAAACGAGCTGAAATGGTACTGGACCGAATCACAGAAAGGGAACCTGAACTATCAAGACGCCGATGATCTTCTAAAACTATGCGACGAAAAAAACATCTCGGCCCGCGGGCATTGCATCTTTTGGGACGTTGATAACACGGTTCAAGACTGGGTCAAGAACCTTAACAAACCGGATCTAGCAACAGCCGTACAGAACCGGTTAACCGGTTTACTAAACCGGTACAAAGGTAAGTTCAAGCATTATGACGTGAACAACGAAATGCTTCACGGCTCGTTCTACCCGAACCGGTTAGGTCCGGAGGTACGGGCCAACATGTTCAAAACCGCCAACCAGTTAGACCCGTCAGCCACATTGTTCGTTAACGACTATCATATCGAAGACGGGTGCGATACACGATCCACGCCCGAGAAATACATATCGCAGATTCTTGATTTGCAACTACAAGGGGCGCCGGTGGGCGGGATCGGGATCCAAGGGCATATCGATAGTCCGGTGGGCCCGATCGTTTGCTCGGCTCTAGACAAGCTGGGAGTTCTCGGGCTCCCGATCTGGTTCACGGAGCTTGACGTTTCTTCGGTTAACGAGCACGTTAGAGCGGATGATCTGGAGGTTATGTTTCGGGAAGTGTTCGCTCATCCCGCGGTTGAAGGTGTGATGATTTGGGGGTTTTGGGAGCTGTTTATGAGCCGGGAAAACTCGCATTTGGTGGATGCTGAAGGGGAGGTTAATGAAGCCGGGAAGCGGCTTCTTGAGCTGAAAAAAGAATGGCTGTCTCATGGGCATGGGCATGTGGATGAGCAGGGTGAATTCAAGTTTCGTGGGTTTCCGGGAACGTACGAGGTGGTTGTTGTTGCTGATGGGAAGAAAACCGTCAAGAAATTTGTGGTCGAGAAAGGTGATATTCCGTCGGTGGTGCCCATGAATCCTTAATATATAATAAGCAGTATAAATGTTTTGTTGGTTTTTATGGCATGTTTGTGTAAGGTGATGGTTGTCGTGGGTGATGAAACTCTTGGTCAAAAAAAAATTAATAAAATGAATGATTTGGAATGTTAGGATAAATCTCGGGAAATTCTTAGGGGACACCCTATTCTTTTTTATTTTTTTTTATTTTTGAGTGTATCCACAATATTTTATATTTTATTTACAGGGCTCCCCTTAACGAAGCCTGGTTCGTATTTCACATATTCCTTACTTATACTAGTAAGCATATATCTTCACAAAAGGTCTCTCTCTTGTTTTGTTTGATAATTTTCGTGACAGCCTACAGCATCCCTGACCCTCCAATTTAGTTTGAGGGGGTATATTAGAATAGTATGTCTATATTATAAACCTCATAACAGTGTAGGGGACATATATACTGAACATATTGTATTTATATATTGGATGTGATCAATATGAATAGCAAGAAATTCCATTCTAACATTCACGTTTTGTCTTCCATTCACGTATAGTGTTATCCTTCACGTTTGGAACTAAACCTCGGAGTCTTTAATCGAATATGCTCGCAAATATATAACTCCGTTTAATAAGTTAGCATTGTGGAGGTATATAGTCACATAAATGTAATTTTATTTATAAAAAAAACTAGTTTTTTTATCCCCGTGTGTTACACGACTGACTTTTAAAAAAACTATAAATACAATCATAATCTACGATAATTATGTACTTTTATATCTATATAAAAATTTCTCAATAATTATAGATGGGTCAGAGGTTTTACGACAGTGGGCATTTAGGCGATAGGTTTCCTCTGGGATAGATGTGCAACACTTAGGGTCTTGATTTCTCGTACAGACGACGGTCGTAACGCGTCGTGGGTAACATCGTTTGCAATGATGAGACCCCCCAGGTAACGGATGTTTGCAGTTAAAAAAATATCTAATCACGGAAATTAAGAATTTTGTTTATTATATTGAAATAAAATACTTGGTAAATTTGAATTTAATCTCAATTAAAATAAAAAAATTATAAAATTAAATAAAATAAAATATTTTATATTACATGCATAATATTTAATTAAAATATTATTATGAATAAAGTATGAATAAGAATTGTATTAAAGCATCAAAGTATATGCAATAAAATATATTATTAAATATAATATATACACAATTAAAATATTATCTTAATATTAAATTTAATATTTGGGTAATTACTAACTTTAATATAAAAATTTGTATTTGAATAATTACTTATTAAAAGTTTAAACTAAATAAACCTAAATATGGAAATTTATTAGTTGGATAATTATTTATTAAAATTTTGAATTAATACAAAATTTTGTGGTGATGAGAAGTGTCATTTTTATTAATTAATTAAAGTATGACAATACTTTTTGTATATTATATAGTACTAGTTTTTTTATCCCCGTGTGTTACACGGCTGAGTTTTAAAAAAAACTATAAATACAATCATAATCTAGATAATTATGTATTTTTTATAACTATCTAAAAATTACTCAGTAATTATAAGTGGGTCAGAAGTTTTTACAAAAGTGGGCATTTAGGCGGCGAGTTTTCTCTGGGATAGATGTGCAACACAGAGGGTCGGTTACTCGCACGGACTGCGGTCGTAACGTGTCGTGGGTAACGCCGTTTGCCATGATGAGACTCCAGGGTAACCGGATGTTTGCAGTTAAGAAAAAGTAATTAAGTCACGGAAAATAAGGATTTTGTTTATTATATTGAAATGAAACACTTTAGTAAATTTGAATTTAAACTTAAGTAAAGTAAAAAACTATAAAATTAAATAGAATAAAATATTTTATATTACATGTATAATATTTAATAAAAGGAAAATTGGAATTAAATAATCCAAGTTATTGGGTATTGGCGGATAATAATCCGAGTTCCAATATTGGCCTACAATAATCCCAATTATTTGGGTCTTGGAATTCATTGGGTCGCCGTTAATTTTTCACTAACTTCGTTAGTTGTGTGCTGACGTGGCAGGTGATGTGGCATCATTTTTGCTGACGTGGCAGGTGATGTGGCGTCATACTTGCTGACGTGGCACGTGCCACGTCAGCACACAACTAACGGAGTTAGTGAAAAATTAACGGCGGCCCAATGAATTCCAAGACCCAAATAATTGGGATTATTGTAGGCCAATATTGGAACTCGGATTATTATCCGCCAATACACAATAACTTGGATTATTTAATTCCAATTTTCCTTAATAAAAATATTATTATGAATAAAATATTTATATATACTAAAGTATTAAAGTATATGGAATAAAATATATTATTTTAATAAAATATAATATATATATATATACATTAAAATATTAACCTTAATATTAAAATTTAGTATTTGGATAATTACTAATCTTAATATAAAAAAATTGTATTTGAATAATTACTTATTGAATAATTAGTTATTAAAAAGTTTAAACTAAATAAACCCTAATATGAAAATTTAGTATTTGGATAATTATTTATTAAAATTTTGACTTAATCCAAATTTTGTTGTGATGACACGTGTCTTTTTTTACTAATTAAAGTATGTAAAAATATTTTATTTTTTATCTATAATATATATATCTATATATATATAGAGGAAGGTTCCCGTGCATCAGGCAAAGTTGCATACATCCGGTACACACAGGGGCATATTAGGAATGTCCAGATTTCTCCCCATATGTGGTATATTTGGTAGTTATTCAAGTTCCCCCAGTTTTTAAAACGATCATAACTTTTTCATACGACGTTATTTTCGAAAACGAATTTCACCATAATTCTAGTCGTGATTTTATCTTTAATTTGAGACTAGGTTTGCTCGATTTGAAGAAACTTTTTTTTTGACGTTTTAACCGGGTTTTTTCTAGTTTTTTTTTTTTTAATTTTTGGGTAGTACTAGCTGCGATTTAGGGTCCTAAAAATTTTCAGATTTTAATTCGAAGCGTAGACATCTTTTTTTTAATATTTAAAAAAAACATTGACATTGTACACCAGCATAGCACAACACATACCAGCATAGACCAGCGCTGAAAAGACCAGTCTACCAGCACAAGAGCACAATTCCACCAGCACAGCCAGCACAGACCAGCACAGCCAGCACAATTCCACCAGCACAGCCAGCACAGACCAGCGTCGTAAAAAACGTGAAATTTTTTTTTCTCCAAATCAAGCAAACCTAGTCTCAAATTAAAGACAAAATCACGACTAGAAAATTGGTGAAATTCGTTTTCAAAAATAACGTCGTATGAAAAAGTTATGGTCGTTTAAAAATTGAGGAGGAACTTGAATAAATATTGTTTTCCACATTTACCCTTCTAGCTTTAAGATTCCTCAACTCCTTCTCTCTCATCTCTTTTAATCTTATCCATCCATCAAATTGATCTAGTGATCCAGATTTGGCCGCACCGGACTTAGGCAAATGCCCCTGCCGTATTTGATCCGACCTCTATATATATATATATATATATATATATATATATATATATATATATATAGGGTTAGGATCCTGCGAAAACACATATTTTTGTGAAAACTGCGAAAACACATATTAAAACTCACGTAACTTTTTCATACGTTAACGATTTTTCATAAAATTTGCGCCAAAAGTCTTAGAATTACGTTATCTTTAAATCTGGAGCAAAATATTAAAAAAAAAACTGAACGTTTTTTTCCCGTGTGATGCACATGTGCATCATATAATTAAAAAAAGTTATAAAATGCTATTTTTTTCTCTAAATCTAAAAATAACACAACTATAAGATTTAGGGTGCAATTTCTTTTTAAACTATTAATGTATATCACATGTATGAGCGTTTTTTTTTGTATGATGCACATGTGCATCATTCAATAAAAACGCAAAAAAAATAATGAAAATATATGACATATGGTGCGACTAAGAAAAAAAAATATTAACTCATAATAAAAGTATGAGTTTTTTTTGTGATGCACATGTGCACCACACAAAAAAATATTTAAAAAAAATAAAAAAAGCGTTAAGTTTTTTAAAACTTTTATAGGATTAAAGATAATATAATTTTAAGACTTTTGGTGCAATTTTTTTAAAAAAATATTAACGTATGAAAAAGCTATGTAGGTTTTAAGATTTGTTTACGCAGTTCTCACAAAAAATGGTGTTTTCGCAGGATCCTTCCCCTATATATAATATATATATATATATTATATATATATATATATATATGAAAAGATGGGATGCCACGTGGCATCACCACAACAATCCCTTTTATGGTTTTTCCGCTCAAAACTTCCATCCTATATGATATATGCGGAGTTAGTTCGGATCCGATCGAAAAATAGGCGACCCAAATAAATCGGATCATTTAGCTACCTGGAAACCCTAACTCTAAGAAATCATTATATTCCTCAACCACAGATTTCTCCGCCTCTCAATCTCCGCTCCGGAAGAAATCGCCTCCTTCAATTTCGCATCTGCTTTCGTCGATCCAAGGTACGCCATCAATTTCCTCGACTCAAGGTAGAATCTTTACAACATCATCCAAATCATTTCTCATATCCGCTATTGTGAACCAGGTTAGATTTATGTCAAACTGTCTATAGCCTTTTGATATTCAATTATTTCCGATCGTTTGTGTCATCTCCGTTTGAGGTTTTTTTCCAACCCTAAATTAATGGGTGAAGGTTTAGTTATCAATGAAATAATATTTGATTGTAATAAGGATTACGTTTCTTCTTCACCTACACGTTCTCTTCTCCGGTAATGCTTCTTTAACCTCAGCTTCTGTTCATACCAATTTTTTTTTACTTTCCAGAATAGTAGAATTGAAGAATTGCCGATTTCTCTGCGTCAATTCGTTGATATATAATTACTAATTTTAATCGTCCATCAGATTTTTGAAGAACTTGCTTTATTATTATTATTATTATTATTATTATTATTATTATTATTATTATTATTATTATTATTATTATTATTATTATTATTATTATTATTTATAATGTTACATGACCACTTGAATTTATGATCAACTTAATAGTTCACACCAATTTTGCTTTGCGCGAGTTCTCATAGTTGTGATCTCAATTGTAAGTATGAATCGTTTATTTGATCTCAGTTTTAGTTATGGCTGCAACATATCCATCATACATTACTTCCTATTATTTAAAGTATTGGTAGATGTTGAAATTTTATTTGTATTGTTTGCTGCTGTTATTTTTATTGAAATCCTTAGTCATACTAGAAATTATATTTGTGTGTACTCTTTTATTGTTGCTCCTCATTTTACCACAGTTTTCAAGTCTTTGCACTTAAATTATTCATTCATTTTATATTGTTTCTTTACCAAACTAACTGCATCTGTCTACTGTTGCTACATGTAACTGTTGTCTATGGTTGAGATTCAGGTAAACTTTAGTGTTGCCTTTTTAAATATGCCTGGTTCTATTTTGCAGCCAGGGGCGGATCTATGTTTACCTTAGCGGGGGGCGAGGCACCCGCTAAGATTCATGGAATTGGTTTATAAATTTTAAGTTTTGTAAGAAGGCCCCTCATCAAAATACTTGAAAGGCCCCTATGCCTTCAACAAACAATGAGAGAAAGAGGAGAAAATGGAAGTTTTTGTGGTTAATTGTTGTAAAGAAGTGAAGATGCAGAGAGATTTTAATGGAGTGATGATTTTTTACGAAGAAGATGAACCAGACAAAGAAAGAAAGAGAAAATTAGGATGACAGTGAGAGAAAGTCAAACCAATTTGTCGTGTACCTTTTCTTTGATTTGAAATTTCATATTAAACCCTTTAACTTACTAAAGTTTATGAACTCCATCATTTAGTTTAAATTGAACTTAAAAAATTAAAGTTAGTAGATGAGTTACCGTCTTTTGTTATGGGTACTCAATGTTACTCATATGACTTATATATTCTTTTTAGTTTTTAGTTCTGATTTGATAAAAATATATTTGTCAAGATTTGTTTTTAAAATTTAAGTAGATTTAAAGTTAAAATCATTTCAACTGTCAACTTTAAAAACCTTAATATTTCTTCTATTATGTTAATATAATTGTTAAGTTCGTTTTTACTATTTTTTTTTACCTAAGAATATGTTTTCAAACCTATATTTTTATTTTACACGGTTGAAGTTATCATAAACATTGTTTTCTGTTGTTATAAGTTTCAACAATTGGAAGACAAGGGGACAAACATCAATTATAGACGAGCGTATGAGGTTAATGAGTCTAATTTTTTTCTTAGCTATCCTTATTTATTTGGGTTTCTAAGTATGCGTGTTTAGACTGCATTATTTTGATGACTTGTTTTCTTCGCTCCATTTTTTTTGGGCATATTTGGTCCATTTTGACTTAATTGACTTTTGCCCCCGCTAATGAAAAATCCTGGATCCGCCACTGTTTGCAGCTATTGGTTCCTGTCGACGACATCTTCTAATAACTATATTTTTCTTAAACCCCGTCCCGTACGATGGACGGGTATCAAAGACTAACAATACTCTCAATACAATTTTGACCAAAATCATGTTAATACTAATTTTGTATTAATGTCTTTTACATTAGACATGCAATTTTGTTGCTCTCTCCAAAATCATGAACGCCACTCTTATTTTGGGCGATTGGAAAAAGTGAAGAGGTATGTTCTCCACTTTCATCTCACCATCTCCTTTGATCCAACTTTGTTACGTTCTCCGTTGGAAGCCATTATCATAACTTGATGTTTTTGACGGTACAGTTGTTTATAGCCCCCTTCTCATATGTAGTTGGCTTTGTAGAGCTTATTAT
>JBCNJP010012259.1:0-14099 GCA_039602395.1 Deinandra increscens subsp. villosa
ATCTATCTCTATTCTAATAATCTTTGTACATTATCTTCTGATAGAACTAACTCAGCTAAAACACAGATGCTTGTACTGTATAACATATCAAAGCTGTCAACCAATACCTTGAAGAAAAAGAAAAATATTATCAACTGTTTTAACCATCATATCATTGGGGCGGTTTAGAATTAGAGAAAGTTCAATATATTTGATAAAGAAATACATGTTAGTTTAATTCGGAACAAATTTTAAGCAAAAATCATGACATCCCATATAATATACTTGTACGTACTCTACTGTTGATGAAAAAAAAGACAGGAAGGTGAAGGGCTAAAATTGTCTTGTATACGGTTCTCTTTTATCATCACTTTGGTTACAGGTAGGTTCTTGCAAAATATATATTTATGGAGTTTTAGGTTGATATTATGGTGGTTTTATGAAGTGGTCCACTACAATTTTTCCATTTGTATTACAGGTTGTTCCAGTACATCGAAGGTGCAAATTTGAACAATTCACATGTATCAATGACTGCACCCGTTTTAACAAGCATTGTCAACTGAGCAAGAGATGGCTCTTATCGATTGAAGTTGGCAGGATATGACTTTTATCGATCTTGAGACTATGCTTACTTATATAAGTTCGAAAACCAACTCCAAAGTTTTTGTTGAAGGACATTCACTAGTTTAACACTTATATTGCCTTTAATTTTCCTATGAAATATCTGCTAATATTGTCTCTAAGACTCTAACAAATCTGCATCTATTACAGGTTATCTATAGATTATTATTGTTTAAAGTCTAGTATCTTAATAACAAAGTATTTTTTTTTGGATGTTATGTTTGAGGAAACTGCAGGCTTAAACACTGCAGCTGTAAATATACACTCATGCCCAGCTCAAAGTGACTTTTGGTACTCAAAGTTTCTACTGATCTTCCCCATCACCAGGCTTCCATATATCCTGATATAAACACTAAAAGGGATCTGTATCAAGTGAATGTGACCAATACTATGTGTATGTAAATATGGAAGTCCCCTTGGGTTTGTATATGTACTTGTTTTTGTTTAGGGCTTATGAGGCTGTTTGACTTGGTAATCACAAGTTGCATGTAAATCTCTTGGTATTTTTATTCTATGAAAATTTTTGTTGCTGTCACAAATTTGGTTGACCTATTTCTCTCTCATTTATTAAAAACAACCATTTATAGTTAGTTTCATTTACACTGATCGTGGTAGTGGTTTAGGTTGTAGGACTCTGGAGTGGAAGGGTAACGTGTCTGCTTCTCATCTGTTTGTAGTTAAGGCGAAGCTCATTTCGAAAACTGCTGAGAAGAAGATCAAGGAAGCCGGTGTCGCTGTTCTGCCTACCACCTAGGTTTGTTTTTCTGTTTTCTGTGATCAGTATGGTTATTACAGTTAGTTTCATTGTCAAATTACTCTGTTTTTGAATATTTATATTTTTAAACCTTGTATCAACAATTTTGCAGCCAATAGTAGATATTGCAGAACTATTTCATGCCTTGTATGTCAAAGATAGTGGAGTTATATATGCGGATCCTTATGTCCAGTTATTGGTTACTATGTACCAAGCTCAGAACTTGATTCTGTTTGTTTTTTGATGTATGATAGGTGCGTTTCCTAGCAAGGTCGTTTGGAGCATGCGGGATCTATTTGTAAACTCATGTTAACTATGTAATGTTTGCTATATATATGATATACAATTTTTTGTTATAAGTGTATTTTTATTTTGTATTATCAGGTTAATTGCCATTTAATATGGAAATTAGTGATTCTAACTAAAAATAATTTTTTTTAATTTTCATTAAATCCATGACGCGTAAAAATGCGCATCATCTCCCTTTATGACAGGGGCTTCCTTGACGCCCATTTTATGACACGCATTGCGCGTCATTGTTCGCGCGTCAAGAATGGGATGACACGCATTTTGCGTGTCAAGAAGCTTCTTGACATGGCCTTCCTTGACGCGCAAATGACCGTCTTTCTTGACACGCATTGCGCATCAAGAAAGGCATTTTTGTAGTAGTGAAAAGCAGTAAATACTACATGGTATGTGCAAAACAGGATTTTGATTGTGAAAGGGCAAAACAAGACACCATATGAAAATTTGAGAAAAAGAAAACCTAACATCTATTTTCTAAAATTATTTGGCTATCCTGTAACAATTTTAATAACCAACAAGCAGTTATCAAAATTTGCTGAGAAATTTGATGATGGCTATTTTGTTGGATACTCTTGAGTTTCAAAAGCATACAGAGTATACAACATCAGTTCTAAAATTGTTGAAGAAACTATTAATGTTGTCTTTAATGAAAAATTAAAGAACAAGTTTAGAACTGAGCCATCATGGTTATTTGACATTGATTCACTAACCAATGCTTTCAACATAACTGTTGAGAAGCCAACCAGTGATAATTTGCAGGTACATGTACCTATAGTTACTGAAGAATATGGTAGGTTCAAAGGTGTTAATCCTCTATTTTCCTCATCAGTGAGCACAACGCCCTTCATTCCAGCTATAAGATTTGACTTGACTCTATGAGCTGTTATTCACTTCAACTCTGATACCACTTGTTGGACCGTGGTTAGAGACAACTAACCTATCAAGTTACTTGAAGGTATCAAACAAGAAAGGCGGAATCAGACTTGTTTGTGTTTTGTGTAAAGTTGCTTTTGATCCGTAAAGGTAACAAGTAAACAAGAAGTAAAGTAGTTGAACACAAGATGTAAATTCCAAGCACTACAATATTATTATTTCTCAAGTGTTTACAAAGGTTACAGTTGATGAACTAGAGAAACACGGATAAATTACAATGAGAAATACAAGTAATATATATAGTGCAAGGAGGAAATAAAAGATATTCGTTTATTTCCATTTAGCCAACTAGGCTAAATAAACTAATGATATCTACTCCAAGTTGTACTAACACGCATGGGCACCATGAACAGTTGAGCAGGTCTATTGGGTGAACAATGTAAAGCATGACGGCAAAAATAAACTGCTCCTGTCAGCTTTCTGTCTTGTAACTTGAACTATGTACAAAGTCAAACTTCCGAGGTAAGTAAAGAAAAGTTCCGGAGGAACTACTTAGTACAGAAAAGTTCCGGAGGAACTTCCTTCGGAATTCTGACTTAGAGAATTTCAGTCGAGCTGAACAATCCCAACAGTCTCCCCTAAGATGTTGCTACCAAAAAACTGTTATGAGCTCTGAATCTTCTTTGTGCTTTTGAATTGAGCTCTACATCAGCCTTACAACTTGCAAATTGTTCCATTCAATCAACTTCAGATTCTTCTTCTTAATCACCACCCCATTGCTCATGAAGAAGTAGTGCAATTCTTCCTTTTTATGCACCTCAATCCTTATGATGTTAGGATGAGTATCAGTAGGCTTGATTGGGGTAACATGTGGGTTAGGAGGATTAGAAGATTCAGACTCATCTTCTGATTCACTCACCACAATCTTCTTTCTTCTTGCCACTGACTTCTTTCTTCCAGAGAAGGTGAGTTTGATAGGTGGAATAGTTGATGGTTGCTAAGATGTGGGTTCTGTTTCAGGTTGTGTAGGCTTTGGTTCTTTTGGAGGTGGTGATGATTGTGGAGATGGGATTGGCTGATTTGGAGTTTGGAATATGGAGGATGTGGGTTGTGTTGATGTGGTGAAGGGTTGAGATGATGAGGTATGAGGATCAGAGACAGTGTCAAACATTTCCTTGACAATGTTGATCCTTGGCTTTTTCTAGTTGACCAGTTGAGACAGGAGGCATTCTCTTCTTCTATTTCAAATAGCTAAGACCTTCAGGATGCATTGAGTCATAGAGAGCATACATACCTGGTGGCTTCTTCTCACCAGAGACTCTTTCTGTTTCAATTTTCCTCTTCCTGATGACATCATATTCCTATCTTAGTCTTGGCAATCTGCAAGAATTGATTCTTTTGGGGTTTTCCATCATAATCTTCTTGAAGTACCACCTATGAATCAGCAGGTTATCTTCCTCAGAGAGATTTTGGAATCTGATGCCCCTTTTCTCTTGTGCCTTTTCCTGCTCAAGAGCATAGTCAATATACCTCTTGACATTCATCTCTTTGATCTGATCAGCCCTGATGGCTAAGATCTTATAGATCCAATTTATTAGGTCATCTCCCTTCATTTCATCAACCCACATATCAGAGAAACACTCCTTGCTTTTGAGCACTTCACTTAATTGAGCTAAGAACATCTTGTTATCTTCATTACTCTTCATCTGAATTCTCCTGTAATCATTCCCTAAGACCCTTCTGTACTTGTCAACCTTTTCTGAAAGACCTTGTTGTTCAGCCTTAGCAATTCTCTCTTCATTATACATATCAGATCTTCTCCTAGCTTCATTGATAAAGAGCATCAGATCTACATTGTTTAAGACATACTCATAGATTCCATTCTCTATGAGTAGTTGTTTTTGTTCTTCAAACAGTGCACGATCCTTCTGTTCTTGCTCTTCTTTTTGTTTCTGTTAAAGCTCAGCATCTTCCTTTGTCAATTAATCAATCAAATCTTTTGTAGCAGGATCCATTTCATCACCTTGGCATCATGTGCTTTGATAATCATTCTCCATGTCAGTGAAACTAGAAATGGTTCTCTCATTGAGAGAATCATTATCAGCAGCTTTAGGAGATTCGTGAAGTGAAGTTGCAGCACCAGGACTGACTTCCGAGGTAACTTGATCAGGAATAGTCTTAGTACAATCTTCCGAAGTAACTACCTTAGGACTGTCTTCCAGGACACTACGTCAAAATGCACCTTTGGCCACGGAAAAAAACCGTGACCAAAGGTGTTTGGTCCCGTTTTTTTTTAATTTCAATCGACACCAAAGGTCCCGTCACCTTATGTACCCTACGGCCACGTTACAATATCAGTGGCTGAAGCCACCTATAAGCGTGGCTAAAGGGTACCAATATTTATTGTTGTAATCAAACAATTCTTCTGGAAAGCGTGGCCAAAGGGTACCAACGGCCGCATGTGTTTGTTTAACGTGGCCTTTGGTATTATATGGTCACATATATTTGTGTTTTAGCCATATACATTATAAAATACGTGGCCAAAGGGTTGCTGAAATCATAGTTTTTGTCACAATACGCGTGGCCAAAGGGTGGCAACGGCCACGTTAAAATATCAAAAGCGTGGCCTTTGGTATTATATGGTCACGTATATTTGTGTTTTAGCCACATATGTTATAAAAAACGTGGCCAAATGGGTTGCTGAAATTATAATTTTTGTCCCAATACGCATGGCCAAAGGGTGGCAACCGCCACGTTAAAATATGAATAGTGTGGCCTTTGGTATTATATGGTCACTTATATTTGTGTTTTAGCCACATATGATATGAAAAAACGTGGCCAAATGGGTTGCTGAAATCATACATTTTGTCCCAATACGTGTGGCCAAATGGTGGCAAGGGCCACACTAAAATATAAAAAGCGTGACCTTTGGTATTATATGGTCACGTATATTTGTGTTTTAGCCACATATATTTGGAAAAAGAAAGTGGCCAAAGGGTAGTTGAAATCAGATATTTTGTCCTAATACGCGTGGCCAAAGGGTGGCAACGGCCACGTTAAAATATCAAAAGTGTGGCCTTTGGTATTATATATTTTCTTAATTAAACTGCATATTCTCTACCCTTAACAAATTCAAACTTATAAATCAAATAAAATATAATATTATATTCTTGATGCATATTGTACAAGTATGTAATGCTTTGCCTTTTTTTTAAACAAGTGAAGCGCAATGTACAAGTGCTCTTTGCAGCAGGCAAACCTCCTCACAGCCTAGAAATAATGCATCGAGGATATTTTTGTAATTTTCTTCTTCTAAATGTGTGGCATATTTTAGTCCACATATGAACCACCTGACATTTCTTATCGTGAACCAGATTTCCAAGATTTTCAAGCAAATGATTTCACCTTCTCTCAAAACTCACTTTCTCCATCCACGAGACGAAAGTTTAAGAGATCATCCTTCAAGTTTTAGAATCGAATCAAATCTGCGTAGGTGGGGCCAATCGTTGCTCGAAAACATTAAAGCAATCGTTGGTTGCTTTAGGGTTTCGATCGGAGCATACAGAACAGAGAAGAAGAGAACGCAGCGGCGCCGGGTTACCAATCGTTGCTGGAAAACATTAAAGCAATCATATGTGTCCTTTCTATATTATCATGCATTATCGTTCTTTCATTTTTTCATTGCAGGCCTGGATAACGAAGAAGAGAGCGCAGCGGCGCCGGGTTACCAGGTTTTCGTTGTTGTTTAGATTCTACATTCTCTATTTTTTCTATTTGATTGTTAGATGTACCGGCTTCAATTGTTACCAGCTTTTTCGTTGTTTAGCAACGCATGTAATGTTATCTCTTGGCGTTTGATTTTTCATTTCTTAGGATGTCGATTTTGTGAAGGTAATAGAATTGATGGAGAAATTCATAGACTTAGTTGGGATTTTGTCTGCCTTGGAAAGTCAATAATTTATTGCCTTTTTGAAAAACCAATAACTCTTCCAAATGGTTATTCAAACATGCTTTTAGTTTCTTCTTCTATTAGGTGATGGGCTTTTGCTTATTTATTTGTACAGCGAGAAACCTAAGACCAAAATTGCTTCATGTGCAGATGAAGTAATTAGTGATACTAAAAACGTGAGGTATGTAAAGTAAGAAGGGAAGGGAAGCATCATGTGCAGATATCCACACACACCACGGTCAAAACAAGAAGGGAAGCATCCAATGTAAAGTATCATCTTTTGCATGCAAACTATCTCCCATAAACATAAGACCCGTTTATTGATGGTTTAAGATATTGGGTTCGGGTTAAAGCACCACACAACTGAAATATTGATACAAAACCATCAGGCGACAACAATATGCGGGATTGATGGTGTAAGATATACCGCTTCTGGGATTTAAAAACATAGAATCAAACAACATCCGCCTCAATGCGATATCCTTGAGATTTGTGGTGTTTAACAGGTCGAGACTATTTTTTTTGGGTATCATTGTTATAGCCTAGAATCTCATCGTTAAGATATGGGTTCGGGATTCGATATTCGATATGTAGTTTTGTTTTATAACCTTTCTAAGCTCCTATCACTAACCTTACATATGCATTGGATAATTCTGGTTTTGCTTATGTGATATAAAGATATTCTTATGTTTGATATTTTCATTGCTGCACCTAATTATTTTAAAAGCAAATGTACATTTATGTCATTGCAGGTCTTTTAGTGGACTTTGGACTCATCTTTTTATTAATGGGTCACAAAGATTAGCATCTTTTAGTGGACTTTGGACTCATCTTTTTATTAATGGGTCACAAAGATTAGCATCATGGCCTAAAAGAAATGAATCCTCAAGTGGGAATATAGAGTTTAATGATAATTGTAATGTTCACGATGTAGATTTATGACATCTGTTTGCAGATTATGGAGAAGGGTGAGTACACTATGATCTCTAGGAACCCTTTCATCAAAAGTCTGGTAAAGTAGTTTCACCTTCTAATTTATTTTGGTCCTCATTAGTGTTGCACATGCATTCTGATTGCAAAAACAGGTTGGAAGAGTTAATCAAATTAGGATAATGCTGAGTTTTTATATGTAAATTACAGCTTTAAAAGAGGAAACACATGAGATTTACAAAGCTTTTTGTGACAACCCTAAAACTTTTTGCTTTCTTTCCCCAGCAACGACGACAGCTGATGCTGCGAACGCTACGACACAAGAATAATTTTCGGGACGAAAATTCCAATTTCAGGGGAAGGATGTGACACCCGAGAATTTCAAGGTTAACTTCCGTTAGACAAGTCCGTTAGTTACGATTATAAGTGTTAACTTAGTAACTAATGCTTAACTAGGCCGAATACGTCCACGTCCTTTGGTTGATCACCGAACCCGCCCATATGTGTTATGTGCTCATTTATTGATGTCATTATGTGCAATGTGATTTAAATGCATGATTTAATATTATGAATAGCATGACAAATTGTAAATCCTTGATTACGTGAAAATTTGCCTAAGTTGTGCAGCCAGCGAAACTACCGGGCGAAACTGTAGTGTCGCCCGGTAGCCAGCTAAGCTAATCAGTTAAAACGTGACCAGAGCTAGTTTCGCCTGGCCAGCGAAACTGCCAGCGAAACTAGCCTCTGATATAAATAAACTTAATAAACCCTAGTTTCTCCATTTGCCTCATTTCATCACAAACACACACACACTCCTCTCTGGAACCTGGTCAGCCGAGAAAGTCACCCAAGGACCGAGATCTCAGCCTCAAGGCCATCATCTCATCTCATCTATCGATTCTTGATATCAAACGTGAGTCCCAAAACTATGTTTTATGCTTTTCTATGTGTTTTCTTCTTAAAGCATGATCAAACCTTCATGAAAACTTGTATGCTTCTGAGATAATACTTAGGAATGCTAGATCTATCATAAAGTTAGCAACTTTATGTTTGAAATCCAGCCATGATAGAGATTTATGCTATTTTAGCCATTTTAGGGTTTTATATGTATTTTGGGTGATTTGATGACAAAATGCATGTTTAAGGTGTTAAAGCTTGCTGATTTATGTTGGTAAATGCCTATGTATGCTAAATAATGAATTGCATGTAAGATCAGAAGCTGTTAGGTTGATTTTTAGGCAAATCCGTATGTTTTTCGCGACCAGCGAAACTGTGTGTTCTCTGGGCGAAATTATCCAGCGAATTTACTTGTTCATTCAGCGACACTGTCGAGCGAAACTATAGTGTCGCTAGCGAAACTGACCCGACCAGCTCGAACGAAACTACCGAGCGAAATACCTGAACGAAAGTTCAAACCAGTTTCCCTGCGAAACTAGGCTAGCGAAACTGCGTCAGCAGTTTCGGGCGAAACTAGCCTAGCGAAACTGTGTCACCGGGCATTGCCTAGCGAAAGTGCTGCCCGTGCACCCAGCGAAACTGCCTAGCGAAACTGTGCTAGCGAAACTAAGACCTGACCTGAAAACCAAACTTGTGAAATTTGCTTAAGTGTTATGCCATGACTTACATGATTATGCCATGATGAAACATGCTTGATATCTGAATTATGTGAACCCTTGTTTATGATCAACCATCGGTGTCGTGTGTCGGTATGTCGAGTCATAGTTGCAACGTGCTATGTTATGGGCCATAGTGACGTTTAGTGAAGATTAGACACGAAACTAATACTTTAGACCTAAACGTGTTCTAGGTCTTCGTTAAGCAAACATAACTTGGATACTTAGCAAGTGTAGCAGTGCAACCCAAGGTGAGTGTCACTAACCTGTTTACCGTGAGCCTGTTTGGGCCACACCGAATAACTTAACGAAAAACAATGCTGAATAAACTCTAGAGTGCTAGGCACCTACCAATGAACAAGAGAACTCGGGAATGCTCGGCACCCACTTGATGAACTGAAGTGTTTTATGGGAAACACTTGTGGACTTAAACAAACTATTTCTGAAACAAAACTGAAAACGTTTTAATATGGCTAGTGTAGGTTAAAGTCTGAACCATATGATATCACATGTTTTCTAAGGATGCCTTATAACTTAAAAGTCCTCAACTAAATTGTGCCATTAATTGTAAAGCGAGGGGATGTTGGGTAGATCTACTGGAGTTTGACAAACTCCGCCCCGTGGCACGGGGAGTGCACGGAGGAACAATATCAGCCTATTTGACCGTAGTCCCGGGGAGGACACGGGGGAGGCAAAAACCGCGATGACGTAGGTCCGCACCGTACGGGATGGCTCGGCCCCCACAAAATAAGTCAGCTTTGGTACAAACTTCCTTAGAGCATGGAACAACGGATTAGCTACCCGCGATATCGGTTGAGTCCTTTAACTTTACGGAACTAGTACATACCCGATGACGTAGGTCACGGACAAACCATTTATAAACTGAGATTTAATTACGAGCATTGCTTTTCACAAATAAATATTTTGTAAGTACATCTTGACACGAATTATGATTATGAGACCGGGCCAATGCATGACAAGCCCACTGTGAACTCACCAACCGTTAGGTTGACACTTGCGTGGTTTAAACTTTTGCAGATCGCTAAGGAGTATCCACTGGAGGTTGGCATGGCACTTGAAGACCTTTGTTTTTGATTAAACTAAATTGGGAACTTAAAATGTTAACTTTGTAAAGCACGCGGTTAGTGCTAAAGGACTGATATTATTCCGCTGCGTATTTGTGAAACTTTATTTTATGATATGTGTTTGGACTTTACTTTGATTCGTTTAGTATTTATAACTAATGGTTGTGGATCCTGGTCTAGTCGCACCCCTCGACGGTATAAACTCCGTTAGTGGTAAATTGGGGGTGTGACACTTTTAAACAAAACCAAGACATCAGATTGCAAATTGCAGGTGTTCATAGAGTTTACATTTAGAACTTGCATATATGCTATGATTTAATTTTTCTACAGGTTGTTGAGACTGTGTTCGCTTTGTAAAAAAATATGGGACACTGTTCGTCTTTACTATTTAATTTGTAAAATTGACGATCTACTTAATGGAACTTCATATTTAATTTGTAAATTTGAAATGTGACCCGTTTGACTTGCCATACTTGGCATATGCTTTTTACCAACAGATTTAGCTTCTGTATTTGAATGGTAGTAAAAGTGTTAGTTTCTAACCTTTGTTTCTTTTCCTATTTAATGCCAGATTTCTAGTTCTTTCTACTCATTTGCATGTATTGTCTTCTTGGCTTATGGACGGTGGATGTGTTTGTTATTTCATTGTACCTGTCATTTGTGACATATAATGTTTTTTTTATTCTTTTACCATTGCAGGTGTGGACAGTTTCTCTTTCTACTATAGGTATTTTTTAAAACTAATTCATATATTGTTGGAATTTATTGCGTGTATGCAAGTTTCTTTTTTTGTTTTTTTTTTGGGATTTGTAGTCGAGGTCCTTTGGGAAATCGCATGACCTGTTGACACAGGCTCATGGTTGTGAGGAGAAAGCAACGGCAGTCCAAACGCGACACCATCCAGTAGCTCCCAACAAACACCGCTAGGCACAATCGAAGGGAACAACAGCCTCAACATCAGCGGTGAAGAACATACGGTCAAATCAGCAAGCATTGACAATGCAAATGCGGTGAAGAACATACAGTCAAATCAGCAAGCAGTGACAATGCAAATGTGAATGCAAAAAGAAGACTCTTCCCCAACCTAGGTACCATAATACAAAAATAAAACATATGCAAGACATTGCAGTGACATACTAACACTATACCAAATAGGGCAAATACATATATCCATTGCACTTAATTAAGTTTGCGCACTGTACTTTAATCATTATTATTATTGGTTTCTAAATTTGGATTTGTTGCTAATTATTTGTATTTTTTTCAAAGCAAGATTAATTGTGCTTTTATATCTATATGTCTTCTTCTTCTTCATGTGGCTTCAAACACGAGCTTCTAAAAAAATCATCGAATTGAATCCGCCGCGAAGCGCAACATCTAGTTAATTAATATAGAGAAACCTTAAAATCATATTATAATTAAAATTAATGTGCATACACTAATCAAATGCCGTTCAAAAAATAACATACACTAATCAAAGTTTAATTTGTATAATAATTAATTATAATTTCTTTTCCGTGCTCATCAGCTGCTTCTGCTGGATCCGTGTACTATGTTTTCTGTTTATCAGATCTTGAATCAGCTGGTTTGGTGTTAAGTACACTTTCGGCATCTTTTTCCGATCATTATTTACTTGGAAAATGACAAATAAAACTGATTAGATATATATATATAGGGTAAGGATCCTGCGAAAACTCTTTTTTTTTGCGAAAACCTAAAAACTAACACTAAAACCTTCATAACTTTTACATACGTTAATATTTTTCTATGAAACTTGCACCAAAAATCTTATAATTATATTGTCTTTGATTCTGGCAAGTCAAATGTGTTTTTTAAAAAAATATTCTAAGGTTTTCGCAAAAAGATGTGGTTTTTACATGAATATATATATATATATATATATATATATATATATATATATATATATAGGGTAAGGATCATGTAAAAACCACATCTTTTTGCGAAAACCTAAAAACTAATACTAAAACCTTCATAACTTTTTCATACGATCATATTTTTAAAAAAAAAATTGCACCAAAAACCTTAGAATTATGAGTTCTTTAATTCTGGAAAAAATTTAAAAAAAAACTTTAACGTCTCGTCGTTTTTTTATTAGTGCACATGTGCACTAATAATAAAACTCATACATATAGTATGCGTTAATGTTTTTTTTTTAGAAAAATCGCATCAAATACGTTATAATTTTGTTAGTTTTTTCGTGGTTTTTTATTAGTGCACATGTGCACTAATAATAAAGCACTTTATACGTGTCGTATACATTAATATTTTAAAAGAGAAATTGCACCATAAATCTTATAATTGTGTTATCTTTAACTCTGAAAATATATTTAACGTTTTAAAATTTTTTAAATTTTATGCTACACATGTGCACTATAACTAATAGTTATAGTGCATATGTAGAATTATCATTAGTTCTATGAATATTTTAGTTTTTTTAAATGTTTTTAACCTAAACAATATGTTTTCGCATGACAATTCTCATTTGTGTAGTACTAATGAAAATGGTGCACATGTGCACTAATAATACACATGTGCACTAATTTTTTTTTTCGAAATATCAATTTCTTTTCCAGAATCAAAGACAATAGAATTTTAAGATTTTTGGTGCAAGTTTCATAGAAAAATATTAACGTATGTAAAAGTTATGAAGGTTTTAGTGTTAGTTTTTAGGTTTTCGCAAAAAAAAGAGTTTTCGCAGGATCCTTACCCTATATATATATATATATATATATATATATATATATATATATATAGGGTAAGGTTCATGTGAAAACAACTTTTATTGCGAAAACACGAAAACAAATATTAAAACCTCTATAACTTTTTCATACGTTAATATTTTTTATAAAAATTTGCACCAAAATTCTTAAAATTATGTTATCTTTAGTTTTGGAAAAAAATTAAAAAAAAATCAAGTTTTTTTAAAAATTATTATTGCACAGGTGCAATAATTTTTTTTATTATTATTATTGCACATATGCAATAATATTAAAACCTTTATAACTTTTTCATATGTTAAAATTTTTTATAAAAAATTGCACCATAAATCTTATAATTTTGTTATCTTTAATTCTGGAGAAAATTAAAAAAAAATCAACGTTTTTTTATTTTTTTATTATTGCACATGTGTAATAAAAAATTATTATTGCACATGTGCAATAATATTAAAACCTCTATAACTTTTTCATACGTTAATATTTTTGATAAAAATTTACACCATAAATCTTATAATTCTGTTCAATGTTTTAAAAACCGGTTTTTTAGTTGAACCGGAAAACTTTCCGGGGCCGGTTCGACCGGTCGGACCGGTTAGACCGGCCGGTTGAACCGGTTAGGGGATTTATATATATATTTTTATAAAAATGTTAATATATTGGTACACCATAACGAAAATAGTTAAAATACAATGATAATCCACTAAAAAAAATTACCAAATAGGTATTTCTTAAGAATATATAAGTTTTAAACTTTAAAAAATAATAAAAAATAATAATAAATTAAAATTTTTTTTAATTGTCAGAAAACCGGTTGAACCGGAAAAAACCGGAAAACCCCCGGTTCAAAACGGTCCGGTTATGTCCAAAAAACCGGGGATTAAAAAACTGGTATGATGACCGGTTGGTGGTTGAACCGGTTTTTAAAACATTGATTCTGTTATCTTTAATTCTGGAAAAAATTTCAAAAAAAATTAACGTTTTTTTGTTAATATTGCACATGTGTAATTTAATTAATACGTATTATTGCACATGTGCAATAATAAAAAAATCACGAAATTTTAAATGTTTAAATTTTTTTCCCAGAATTAAAGGTGACATAATTTTAAGATTTTTGGTGTAATTTTTTAAAAAAAGTATTAACGTATGAGGAAGTTATAGAGGTTTTAATATTTGTTTTCGTGTTTTCGCAATAACATCTTGTTTTTATTTGATCATATATATATATATATATATATATATATATATATAGAT
>JBCNJP010012260.1:0-14097 GCA_039602395.1 Deinandra increscens subsp. villosa
TCTGTTTCATGTTGTGTTTGACAGGTTAAGTGAGAAAGACAACTCATGGAGAAGAAGGTCAAGGACTCAGTTGACCAAAGCAAGAACTCTACTGCTGATCAAGTTGAAGAACCAGCCGGAAAAGGACTTACCCTATGCTTAGGGGAAGTTTGTTGGTTGTTCAAGTAAAGCTTCCAAAGACACCGTTCTCAAGTTTAGGGGAAGCTAATTCAAGAATGCCAAGACAGAGGTTTTCAAAATTTGTCCTCTGAAGTCACCAGCAAGTCAAGTCAGTTACCAATGATTCAGTGAGGACCCAAGATCATTAAAGAAGAAACAAGTGCATGAGAATCCTCCTCTCATTACGTGTTTATCATTTGAAGTTCAAGCTGATGCTGATAAAGAGAAAGAGCCATCAATCATCCCACATGCTGCCCAATGAAGATTGTCAAAGATAAAGAATCTTCATCAACCCATGCTCAAGCCAAGGAGAAGACTGCAAGTCTAAAGATGGAAAGTAGAAGATATTTAATAGCACAAGCCAAGGGGAAGATTGTAAGGGAATAATTTGTGGCTTGTGTATTAAATCATCACTTGGTAGAGTATTCTGAAGGCCTATGTGTTAGAATAGGTGAAAATAAGCTGGGTTATGGTTATATTGGGTCATTGGGCCAATTTAGACATGTTTGGGCTCATTTAGAATGAGTTTAGGTGGAGTTTTATGGGCCATTAAAGTCTAATACGGGAATTTTATATTAATTAGGGTTACCAAAGATAGATTAGCTTGTTTTCCAAGCTAATCTCCCCCTATATAAGGATAGCTAATCTAGGGGTTTAGGGTTGGTTGCTCCTAAGGTGTTTTGCGATTTGGTGTTCACGAAATTCTCAAGGAGAATTTCGACAAGTGTGTAGCAATCGGTGATTAATAGTAAAGTGTTCTCTTCAATCGGTTTGTGTTCTTACTTGTTTTGTTATTGCTTTTACGTATTTTTCTTGATTTATCTTGAATCACTCTAGTGTTTGGATTCCGCACATTCACTAGAGGTTGTGATATCGTGTTTGGGTTATTTCGATCCTTACATATCTTCATTCCGTTTTTGAATCTCCAAATTTGCTGTTTGAACTTTATTCACAATTACTAACTCATGCTTCTCATCCAAATACCTCTCCATAACAGCTTGATAACTTGCAATCTTAGCAGCAGATTCTTCAACATCCTTTGTAAGTAGATCAAGCTTGATCTTTGACTTATCAAAAAGATTCTGAAAATCATTTGCAGCATCTTCTGCTTCATCCTTCCATTTCTTAACTTCTTGAACCAACTTCTCCTTTTCTTCACAAAACTTTACATTTGTAGCTTCAACATTCTTTTTATCTTGTTTTGATAGCTCTAAATCTTCACTCACCAACTTGATCTCTATAATCAAACATTTATTTTTCAAAACTAATTCCTTCTCATGTTCCCTAGATACCTCCAATCTGAATTAACCAACTTGAGTTCCTCAGAAAGCTTTTGAATTTTATTCAATAATGAAGTATTTTCTTTCAACAAACTTTTCAAGTTTTCAGAAGATTCATAGGAACTTGGTGCTAAACTTGTATCTGAACTATAATCTTCTTGTTCATCATGAGTGACAATCAAAGCAGATGAGTCAAAATGTTTACCCCAATCATAAACACCATCATTCTGACTTGTTAAAGCAGTGTTGTTTGCATTACTTGACGATGGTTGAGTAAAACCAGGTTTGCTTCCATGAGATTGTTGACATTCTTTAGCAAAGTGTCCAAGCTTTGAGCATTTGTAACACTTCAACTTGGATTTATCAAATCCCAATTTGCTATTGAAATCAGATGAACTCCTGCCATGTTTCTTGAAAAAATTGTTTTGATCTTTGACCTAACATAGCATATTGCCAAGCTAAATCTAATTCATTCAACTGATCATCATCAAGTTCATCAAGACCATCCCTCGTAATCTTTGCATCCGCAACATTCTTGATAACCAACCCAAAAGATGATGTAATTAAAGCAGAAATCATTTTAGCATAATCATCTGTTGTCTCAGCAGACAAAGCATTCTGATTTGTGAAATTTGGAATGGTAAAATTGTAGCCTTTTGAAGAATCCGAATTTCCAGAAACTCTAGCCATAAAAGCAACACTTGGTGCAGAACTCAGATTTGGCTTAGCTTTAGCATTCATGCTAGCAGTATTCTCTCCATGATACAACTCAGGATTTTGTAAAGTAGCAGTTCACTTCTTTGAATTTAACATTCACATTTCCCGAGCATGAAGTTTTCCAGTAAGCTCATGAAATGTCAATGTAGAGTATTCTTTATCATGAGTAAGTAGCAAAACATAGTTTTCCCACTTTTCAGGCAAAGCTTCCATAATCTTTTCTTTCAAGTCTGCATCGGTTTTCTCAATTCCAACTACCTTTAATTCACTAATCAGATGTAAAAACCGTGAAACAAGAGCGGTAATGTTTTCATTGTCATAATATTGAAAATTATCAAATTCTTTATTCAACACCTTTCTTCGACTCTTCTTGTATTCATCATTCCCCTCACATCTTGCTGATAAAGCGTCCCACAATTGCTTAGATTTCTTGCAAATACTAAATTGGTGTAGCAACTCAGTAGGTAATGCATTTGTAAGATAACCGAAAGCTTTTTGTTCAAGCTCATATGATTTCCTTTCAGCAATGTCGAAGGTATGAACTTCCTTGAAATCTCCTTGATCAGTCGGATGTTGATAAAGCTTCTTGATTGGAATCCACAAATCGATATCATTCGTGCTTATGTAAGAAAAAAATCGTTGCTTCCAATTCTGATAATCTTCCAACTTCAATAACTTGGGAACTTTCTGACATGTTCCAATTTCATTATCAAAATTAACCATGGTCTACATCGCACTCTGCATCGTGGCAAAAGCTTAAAATTCCGACATCGTTGAAAAGTTTAAAAGTCTGATCGTCCAAACCCTATTCGAACCTAAACACCTTGTACGAACTTGTTCCGAACTCTCTTCGAACCTCAAACAGTAATCCGAACTTCAACTGAAACTAACTGTGCTGAACTATAGCCGAAAGTCTTCCGAACCCACTCCGAACTAGTCCCGAACACGTCCCGAACTGTTTCCGAAACACAGACCTATCCGAACCTCTACCGAACAAGAACAGTTTCCGTACTATGATCGAACTCTGAACGAACTCTATACGAACTATGTCCGAACCCGGAGTTCGGAGCAGTTATGCCGAACGTGAACAGTAACGTCCGAACCTAAACATATTTTTCTCAAAACGCTCGATTTTGGACTTATTTTGACAAGATTTGCAACAGTGGATCAGAAAAGTGATGAAGAATGATTTAGGAGCAAAATTTTCACAAAAGACTAGATCGAAGTGATCAAAAATTTGGAAAAACACTCAAAAATCACTGAAAAGTACTCATTTCGTGTCAAAAATCCAAGAATAGCAACCATAGATCAGTAGAATGAACCAGATAGTTCTGATACCACTTAAATAGTCGTGAGCATTGGATCGTCTACTCAATCTAGCTATAACGGATACGAAACAAGTAATTAACCGATTGTTTTATTGGTCTCACGAACAATTACAATCAATAACACTCAGAAACAATGACACAGAGAATACCTTAGTAAACACACACTTAAGATTCACTCTGTTACACACTCGTACACAAGACAAAGACCAAACTCACTATATATACACTGTAGACTGAACTCCTAGCAAACCGGGAGTTCGGTCGGTCCGAACCTGGAGTTCGGAGCAACAACTCTTGTCTTGAACTTGGACTTGTCTTGATTCAACTCGATATTTCACACGACGCACAGATCAGGTATCTACTACACACTCGTACACAAAACAAAGACCAACCTCACTATATATACACTGTTTTCCGAAGTCCTAGCGAACCTGGAGTTCAGCTAGTTCGAACCTGGAGTTCAGCTAGTTCGAACCTGGAGTTCGGACTAGGTTCGGCAGCAGCAACTCTTGTCTTGAACTTGGACTTGTCTTGATTCAACTCGATACTTCACACGACGCACAGATCAGGTATCAACAGTTTCTGCTGGATAACCCTCTTCAAGCATATCGCTTGGGGCTCTGGTGGCTCTAGGCGATTCTAAACTTCCTATCATATTTTGGGTAGAAGCAGTAAACACTGCATGCTATGTTCAAATAGGACTTTGATTGTGAAAGGAAAAATAAAACACCTTATAAACTTTGGAGAAAAAAGAAGCCAAACATCGATTTCTTTAATTCCTTTGGTTGTCCTGTTATATTTCTAATAACTAATGTGGTTTGCCAAAATTTGTAGAAAAGGCAGATGATGGATATTTTGTTGGATACTCTGGGGTCTCAAAAGCATATGGAGTATACAACAAGAGAACTAAAGTTGTTGAACAGACCTTAAATGTTTTTTTAATGAAAAAAAAAAGAACAACTTTACTTCTCAACCTGATTGGTTATATGACATTGATGCACTAACTTCTGCTTTCAACATTAGTATTCAGAAGCCATTGAGTATTTCTATGTAGGAATAGGTGATAAAAACATCAACTGATGATCATTAGAGATAGAATACAAGAGGGTTTAGCATTGATCATCCATTCTTTTCATCAGTTAGCATGAAGTCTCTTAAGCCAACCGTTAGCATCAACTCCACTGAAGCATTCAAGTTGAAACATAAGCATCTCCAGTTCAAGTTAAAATGGAACCTGTTTCACTTGAATCTCCGGTTCAACTTCAACCGGAAAATGACATTTCAGATTCAGTAGAGAACATTGATTCAGGTTTCACTAAGCCATCTGATTTACATGATTTCAAAATTAATTAATGAGCTCAGTTTTGAAAATCAATACTATGAATCAATGCCTAGTTCTCAAGAGTTGCATGCAACACAAGATCCCATCTCACAAATTGGTGATATTGAGCTAAATGTTGAATTCCATCAACTCAATATTCCTACTAATGAGAGAAGCCATGAATTTCCCATGTTCCAAGATAGAAGAAGTAGTAAACATCATCCAATTAATAATGTTATTGGAGATTTAGCAGCACCTGTATTGACAAGAAGTAAATCAGTTGATGCAAATATTTTGCTTGCATGCTGCCTTTCTATCTCAAGTTGTGCCATCATAGGTAACTGAAGCATTGAAATACAACAGATGGGTAGAAGCTATGCAAGATGATTTATTTCAAATCAACAAGCAAATGGTCTGGGAACTTGTAGATCTGCCTCATGGGGTGCCTCCACCAATTGGCACTAAATGGGTATTCATAAATAAGAAAGATGATAGAGGTATAGTTGTAAAGAATAAGATAAGACTGGTAGTTTAGGAAGAAGTAATTAACTATGATGAATTTTTTGCACTAGTTGCTAGGTTGGAAGCAATCAAAATGTTCTTAGCCTATGCAGCTTTCAAAAATTTTCAACTATTCCAAATGGATGTGAAGAGTGCTTTTCTTTATGGGTTATTGATTGAAAAAGTGTATGTATGTCAACATCCAGGCTTTGAAGACCCACACCATCCTAAAAAGGTGTGCAAACTTATTAAGGCATTATATGGTCTGAAGCAAGCACCTAGGACTTGGTGTGAGACTCTCTCAACCTATCTCTTAGAAAATGGCTACAAAAGAGGTGCTACTGACAAAGCACATTTCCTTAAATGTGTTGGAAATAATATGCTTATGGTACAAATATATCTAGATGACATTATCTTTGGTTCATCCAATCTACATTATGCGAGGAGTTTGAAACACTTATGCGGAGCTCGATGGGTGAGCTTAGCTTCTTTTTGGGGCTTTAAGTGAAGCAAACTGCTGCAGGTATCTTCCTGAATCAATCAAAGTATATTCAGGATATGCTCAAAAGATTTGATATGCAGTCAGCTTCCAGTGCTAAAACTCCTATTTCCACTTCCCACAAGTTGTCAACTGACTTAAGTGGTGGATCAGTGGATGAGCACATGTACAGGGCCATGACTTGATCACTGATGTACCTTACTGCAAGTAGGCCTGACATCATGTTCAGTGTTTACATATGTGTAAGGTATCAGGCATCACCAAGGAATCTCACATAAGTAGTTAGGAGAATCTTCAGATATCTTAAGGGTTAACCCAAATTGGGTTTCTGGTATCCAAAGAAATCTGATTTTACTCTCAAAGCATTCAGTGATAGAGATTATGGGGGCTGCAATCTTGATAAGAAATCAACATCAGGTGGATGTCAATTTCTAGAGGAGAAACTAGTCTCAAGGCAATGCAAGAAACAAACTTTTGAATCTACTTCTATTGCTTAAGCTGAGTATATGGCTGCTTCAAGTTGCTTTGGGCAAGTCTTGTGGATCCAAAATCAGATGTTAGACTATGGAATCACTTTCATGGAGACTCCTATATTTGCTCACAACAACAGTGCCATTTCCATCACCAACAATCTAGTAAAGCATTCCAAAACAAAGCACAATGCTTCACAATTACTTACAACATTATCCCGTGTATACGATGTACGACCGGCGGGGCGATTGTACAAAGTCTTGTCATTTCCACCGAAGTACGAGACTTAGGACTTGAACACTCGTATAACTCGTAACCAGTTTGACTTATGACATGCAAACATATAGCCAAGTAATCTCATGCCCATATTCATGCATTTGCCTAGTTTATTTATTTTCCGATAAATATATATTTACCATATGTAGGCTAATTCCATGATTAAAAATCATCGTCATCTCAAAAAAATCACGTAGATCATCATTCAACATATTTCAAACCATGACATAGATTCCTAACCACATGCATGAATGTTATCTTGCCCTAATAGACCATTTTCACCATATTTTCATGTAAATGTTTTTTATAATATAATTTACGTGCATTTGAACATCAAGTTCACAACTTTATACATTATCATGCATCCATTAACCTAGACCAAGCAACCTCATAGTAGATCTATCACAAATCATGTGCCTTTATTCAAGATCTAGCATGCATGACTACCGAAATCAAGTTTCCATCATAGATCTCACGTAAAGTTAGCAACTTTATTGCACATCAACCCTAGATCTATCATTATCAAGTAGATCTAGCATGTATCATTATATCATGCACAAAAGCCTCATTTTTTACTCAAAGATGCAATCTTTACTATCACATACACTAGATCCATACTTGATATCATCATAACAACATAGATCAGGTCTAAACCTAACATAAAGCATGAATCTTGACAACTTTAAGTTGATCAAAACATAAGAAAACACATACCTAAGGTGTAGGATGAGAAAGGATGAAATCAGGGCTTGAAACTTGAAAGAAACTTGGATCTTGATGATGATTGAGTGGGAGGATGTTAACAGTCGTGAAAAGGGCTGAGAAGACGTCTTGAAGTGATGGAAATGAAATGGTGGTGGCTAATGTTGCTTAACCAGGGAAAATTAGGGTTTTGCTGGAAAACCAGTTTTAAGCGTATCGCTTAGGAGAGTCAAATGCTCTAGGCGATACGCCAAGAGCCTCCTGTCTGGTAGCCCCTTTGACTTTTGTTGACCGCAACCCGTTTTGTCTGTTTTTCACGTTTTTGGTCACGGTTTTCAATGTTTTCTCCCATTTTCAGTTCACCATCATTTTTATCACATCGAATCCAATAAAATCAAATATCAACTTGCCACATAATGATTTACGGTCATACAACTAAATTCACGTATCAGATTGCACATAAATCATGATACTTAGCTGTTTTCAGTTTATCACCAATGTTTCGAGACTCCAAATTGTGTGTGATGTTTGTGAGATGTTTTAAGGCTACTAGACTCTTCTAATACCTTAATTGACATACTACGCCTATATACGCGACTCCTGGTTTGCCGGTTTTATCACTTTTTATCTGTTTCTAAGGCTCGGGTCCAACCCGCAGGGCCGAAATGTCACATTTTAACTTTACTGAACTCATCTTTCATGCCATTAAATGCAACACTGAAAAGTTCTCTTTTTATGTTTATCCAAAATTTATATCTTGCGTTTTGAAATAGGAATACCCTTAAGTTGTTTTAGTGGCAAAATTTTTACAACCAAATGCTTTAAATGAGAAAACGTTTTCAAACTTGGCTCTGAATAAGTCACCATTTCTTAGAAGGGAAACTGACCATCCCATGCCAGTTCTAAGCCAATTACCGGTTGAACCTAAACAAACTGAGGAGTAACTTGAAACTGTTGGTGCAAATGAGAAATTGCTCAAGGTGACAACCTACTAAACCAGCAAGTGTTGAGCCCACACTTATCTAACCCTCATAGTATTTTCTAGATGCAAAAGGAAGAGGACTGATATTACCACCACCACTTCCACAATTCCCATTATCAATCCATCTGCACTTTCCAAAAAGAAGAAAACTGTGGTTGCCAGGTCTCCTCCACCTGAACAAACCAAAGCTAACCCAGCTTCTAACCCTGCAAAAGGCAAAAAGCCTATGCAAAATCCAACCAATTTGGGATTATCTCCAAGGGATGAACCCTCACTCGAGGGGGAGTCATTAGGATTGGATGTACAATCCCCATCCATAGGATCACCCCACTTTTCCCATAAATTATCACCCATGAGCGAAAATGATCTCAATCAGGGTTTAAATGATGGTGTTATCAACTCAAACACCACATTACATGAGAACATACTGATGGAGCTTGACCATGTTTCATTTAGCCCACACTCATTCAAGGAGGTGAATCTCAGGAGTGAGGAAGAGATTCATGTGGAAAGGGCTATTGCTGCCTAAGTGTCCCCATTAGAATTTGGCGTTAGTAGTAACAACTTTAAGACCCAATCCACGACAATCGAAACTGCTTCTGATCCTAAGGGTCCTTCATTGGAACCAAAGGAAAATAAAGTGGTAAAGGAGAATTTCGGGTGCTAGAAGCCAAGGGTATTATACATGATCAAACTAGGTTTGATGGTTCAATTATTTCCATTGATAATGGTAAACAGCCAGTTGAGGGTAGTTTCTCACTACGTGAATTTACGAAATTATACAAATCACTACAAGAGCAGGTGACTTATCTCAATACCATTGTAGCTGGGTAAATTAGAGAGAAAAACTAAAGAAAATAAAAGATAGAAGGACATTTTTGACATTTTATCAAATTCCCCCTATTTTTTAAACCTTCATAACTCTTAGATCTGACATTATATTTTTTTAAAAATTACAACATAAAAACGAGCGTTTTTTATCTTTAAAACGCGCAGAGTGTTGTTATATATAAAATTAAAAAAAATGTTCTGATCATTGTGTCATTGTGTCAAAATGTTCAGATCATTGTGTCATATTGTGAAATATGTTCAGATCATTGTGTCATATTGTGTCAAAAACCGAAAGAGTAATTTTTATTTTTAATTTTTAATTTATAGCAACACTATATATGCTTTTGACACACTAATCTGTATATTTTGACACAATGACATAATGATCTGAACATTGTGTCAAAAATCAAAAGAGTAATTTTTTTATATAGCAACACTATACGCGTTTTAAAGATAAAAACGCTTGTTTTTATGGTGTAATTTTTATAAAAAAAAAATAATGTCGTATGTGAAAGTTATGAATGTTTAATAAATGGGGGAAGATAAAAAGTCAACAAAAGTTGCTAAGACTAAAATACCCCTCATTCTTTTTTATTAGATCAAGATCCAATGGTGGAAATTCCTTCTTATCTTTCTTACCTAAAACAAACTTCTCATTTGAACATCTCCCCTAGATTCATTATTAATTAATAATAATACAGCAAAAAGTTCACATTGATTTATAGCCTATGTAAGTTATAATCATGTGGATTTTGTAAAAGTGCATGCATAATCTAACACACATTTAAAAAAAGTACAAGGAGTTTAAATTTCAACATGTATAGAGGGAAATTAATAAATCTTTTATGGCTATTATCTTGTGAAAGAAAATTATGCATGAGTATTAAACTTTTTTGCATTCGGTAACTTCGCCGATTTTTAATATAACGGGCACAAGAGACGTGGAGTTGGCACCGCAACAAGCTGAATGGCCTTGGGTGCGGTGTGTCCAAACACATTAGTCATGTCGATCTCACTTGGTTTCTCCATCTGGAAACTTCCATGTGAAATAGTGGAGGATGTGAGCTACGTCATCTCCATAGCGTACAATCCAAGTTGCATCCCGGGACACGGTCTACGTCCTGGCCCAAATGGAATAAACTCATAGTTGTTTGCTTTAAAGTCGGAGGCCCCACTTTGCAAGAAACGTGATGGGTTGAATGTGTTGGGATCCTCCCAAGCACTTTTGTCCCGATTAATGGCATATTTATTAATCGTGACTCGTGTCCCTTTAGGGATATAGTAACCAGCAACCTCTGTGTCTTCTAAAGATTTATGTAGGAGGAGCGGGATTGGAGGATAGAGGCGGAATACTTGTTTTTTCACACCCCTAAAAAACCACCCTCGTAATACCCGCGAACGGAGGTGCGAGCCAGACCAGGATCTAAGTCGTCAGACACTTCGAACACCTATATGCTCGACTTAACTACAAGTTTAAGTTTGTAAAACAGTTCATCAGAGTAAAACGTTATTTAAAAAAGTGCGGAAGCGATAACATAAAATAGCTTTAACATGTCTTTCGCCAGGGCAACAAAATAAGTTTAGAAATGACGTAAACATATGCAGACCAATACCCATGATCCTAACGTGCACTCCAAAGCGAACCTCCTAAGGACCTGAGAAGAAACATGTAAAGTGTCAACGCTAGGTTGGTGAATACTCAGAGTTTAAGCAAGTAAATAAATATCAATTTATTTAAAACAGTAAGATAACCAGTTACCCTCAGCAAGACATAACCCACCCACGACTCACACATCCTGAGAAAGATAATCAACATTCTATATACTTGGGTTAGCATTTATAACACCATAGGCCCCATGTCCCCATTCCCGACAGCTAAGTTTTGCCTTCCTGTCATTCTATACCGAGCATGACCAAAGTTAGGACAATATAATACCCCTTCTCCAACCCCGAAGGCGATGGGGCTAGAGTGACCAGCCAGGGCAGGGTTTGTCAATCCCAACAGATTTGTTTCACATTTCCCCGTTATCAACTTGATACTAATGGTACATAAATTATGGAAGGACTCCATTGGCATGTTTTCCTCAATGGTTTACAAATAGTATATAAAATAAGCATTTAGCATTTCTCAACAACGATCGTTCTCTCAATAGGAAATAGTTTAGTATTTCTCAACAGAAATAGTTTAGCATTTTCTCAACAGAAAATAGTTTACCACATGTCTTCTCCCCCAAAAGCATAACACGTTAAAAAGTGGGGCCGTGAACTCACCTTAGGGTGTAAATAAGTATCCAAATAGTAACATGCTAGATAGAGATGATAAATTCCTCCTAGACTCCACCTATGACACGTAATCATGTGAGTGTTGACTAAGTTTGACCAACCGTCCCGACAACGCGCAGAAAACGAACAAGTGAACTCAAATACACATTGGTGATTGAATTTAGGTTTTCTATGTTTAACCTAGCACGTATCACACATACAACACATTGTACTATGATAAACATAACGCGTCACAATTACTTACGACATTATCCCGCGTATACGATGTACGATCGACTGGGTAATCGTACAAAGTCTTGTTATTCCCACCGAAGTAGGAGACTTAGGACTTGTACACTCGTATAACTCATAACCAATTTGACTAATGACATGCAAACACGTAGTCAAGTAATCCCATGCTCATACAAATATATATTTACCACATGTAGGCTAATTCCATGATTATACATCACCATCATCCCATATAAGTCACATAGATCATCAATTAACATATTTTAAGCCATGTCATAGATTCCTAACCACATGCATGAATGCCATCTTGACCTAATAGGTCATTTTCACCATATTTTCATGTAAATATTTCTATAAAATAATCCACATGCAATTGAATATCAAGTTTATAACTTTATAGACTATCATGCATCCATTAACCTAGATCAGCAACTTCATAGTAGATTCAACACAAATTGGTTGCCTTTATTCAAGATCTAGCATGCATAACTACTGAAATCGAGTTTCCATCATAGATCCCACGTAAAGTTAGCAACTTTATTGCACAACAACCCTAAATCTATGATTATCAAGCAATTAGAACATAAATCTAGCATCAATATTCAATCTTTATGCAAATGCAACCATGTTTTCCCATGCAAAAACCTAGATCTAGCATGCGTCAACATAACTTGCACAATAATCATACTTTTTATCCAAAGATGCAATCTTTATCATCATAAACACTAGATCTACTCATGGTATTATCATATGATTACTAGTGAGGCCTAGATCTAGCATAAAGCTTGGATCTTGAGATCTTTCAAACAATCAAAACAAGAAGAAACACATAGTGAATGAATGTAGGGTGGTTAAGGATGATATCGAAGCTTGATTCTTTAAGAAAGGCAAGAAACTTGATGATATTTGAGTATGAAATGACCCAAGGTCGTGAAATAAAGATGATGAGACCTTCTTGAGGTTCACAAATGAGGTGATGGTGGCTAAATGTGTTTAAATAGGAGAAATTAGGGTTTCTGCTGGAAAACATCCTCCAAACGTATCGCTTAGGGCACTGGAGGCTCTAGGCGATACGCCTAGAGCTCCAGTCCGGTAGCCCTTTGACTTTTGTTTACTTTTCACGTTTTTTGATGTTTTAGGCACGGTTTTCAATGATTTAGCTTTTCCTCTATTCACTATTGTTTTTATCACATCGAATCTAATATAATCAAGTATTAACTTGCCACATAACGATTTACAAGCATGTAGTTAAATTCACGTATCAGTTTGCACATAATTCATAACACTTAGCAGTTTTCAGTTTATCACCAATGTTTCAAGACTCCAACTTGTTGTGATGTTTGTGAAGTGTTTTAAGGCTACTAGACTCTTCTAATACGTTAATTAACATACTACGCATATATATGCATTTCCCGGTTTGCCGATTTTATCAGTTTTATCCATGTCTAAGGCTCGGGTCCCACCCGAAGGGCCAAAATGTCACATCTTTGATTACACATCTGAAGTAGGTGAGTTTCCTAAAGTCGGACTCTTCGATCCGAAGGTCGAGGCCGAAAACATCGATAAGCTCTTGTTGTACATGCTTGAGTGATTCAGGAGTGTGCATTAGCTCAGTCAAACCGCATTCAATAGCTGAAGCTACAGTCTTAGTGTCACCAAATATTATATCCTATAAAACATTTATATATGTTAATTATGTATAAAGAATCTTAAATTATAGAATAAATATATGAATATGATATTTAACGTCATGTTAACTAAAAGCAGTGTCACAATGACACAGATGTATATATATGTGTGGTTGGAGGTTTATTGTAGAAAAATAGAGATATTTTTTTCTTCGGAGAATTTCACATGTGAAATTGAGTAATTCCGAATACGAAATAAGAGGTCTATATATCTACACTTTTTAGAAGTTTTATAATGAACCTCCCTTATATGTGTGTATATAGAAAAATATAATTAAAAAATAGTAAAAGTCTTAAGAAGTGTAATCTATTCTATATAATCTATATCTATATCTATATATCTATATATCTATATATTCTATATATATATAATATATAATATATAATAATATAATATTATAATATAATATAATATATAATATAATATAATATAATATATATAATTATATAATATAATATAATCTTCCTACTCTAATAAACAATTACAATTGTTGACACTTGTCAACACCAGAATCATTCTCACACAAATTTTCCCTCCTAAATCTACTCCCTAATAAATTTTTTTTTGGAAATTATATCCCTTATAAGTTATAATCATGATATATTTTTTATTTAATTATATTTATGAATTATGACAATTATATATTAGTTTACATCTAATTTTTATTTAAAATTCTTTTTTAAACTATTATTATTTTCATTTAATAAATATTTAAAAAACTTATAAAATAGAGATTTATTTACCGTGTTTTACAAATATAAGTGAGCAAATCATATTTAATATTATAATTAATGAATCTTCCTACTCTAATAAACAATTACAATTGT
>JBCNJP010012261.1:0-14092 GCA_039602395.1 Deinandra increscens subsp. villosa
GGCGGAACCTGTACAAAAGGTATCCTAGCTTACTCAAAGGCAAAATGACATATATATGAAAGTGAGATATACGAGGATGGTATAGAAGGTGGATTGACAACCCCGATGACCAATAAGGAAGCGACATTCGATGAGAACCTCTGCAATAGCTTGGATTCGGACGGTAAAGAATAAGCTCAACTTAATAACACGACAATAGTCGATAGCAACGATTAAAGCATAGAAACTTAAAAGAATTATGTTACGACTTGTAATTTTTCCAATATATTAGAATTTATATTTTTGTTAGTTTTTATATATTATATTATATTATGCACCTATATGCCCCTTCTCTCCATGTCCTCTAATGAGCGGTTGAAATGAATTTACGATTTTTTAATGATGGAAAACATGTTAGTGGTTGGTTGGTCTATAAAATAAAATTAAAAAAAAACAAAAACAAAAAAGGAATTAAAGTAAAACAACATTGCATGGCTACAAATCAATCTTTATCTAGCATAAAGTGTCATGGAATTGCCTTTTAAATTGTCGTGAATGATTAGCTAGTGCTCTTCGACACGAAACCAGCCTTGTTATATAAACGGTACGAAAACGAAATAATATTTAAAATTTAAAAAAAAAACTACTATTTTGATATAATTCGTAGGAAGTAGAGTGGGGTCAAGTGACCTAACTAAACATAGTGTTGACTCATGAATAGTAGCTCACAGCATTTGTTGTTGAAGACATTGTTGTAAAACTCTTTGAGTATTTCCCGTTTATGCTTAGTATTTTCCGAGTACTTCTTTATATTCTTCGAGTACTCTTTTGATTTGGACAAGTTCTCTCAACTCCCCATTCGACCGATTTAGGAGTGCCTAACGACTTTAACAACCATGGCTGAAGGTATAAGTATTCGGAGCTTGAGAGCCCGAATAATCAAATGTGTTTCTATATAAATAGTAGCGAGTGTAGTGAATGACATTATAAGTTTATTTAATTCGGGTTTAAAACCTGTTTCCTTGAATCGAGATTTTTTTGGAATGGCATCGATCAGGCGACCTTGGTCTCGCGTGTAAACCTACCCTTGCGGGGCTATGTCCAAGGTCGATTACTCGGACCTCCGTGAGAACCAAGACACCCCCTCCTGAAGCTTTCTCCTGGCAGAAACCTCCTCCTGGGACCACATGGGGTAAAACTGCCTCCCCTTGGATTAGAACCTGGGTCACATAGTGACCAAAGCCCTAAGAGCAAAGGGGGTAACCGTTAGGACAAGTCCTTGAATCGAGATAAAAATGTTTGTGGAACTACTCTTCCTTGGGTTCGAATCAATTTGTTGCATTTTTTTAGCTCGTTAGATTGACAGGTTTTCACCGCAACTTATTATGATGAAATTATGAGCCTGCACCACTCAAGGAAAAAAACAATTGCGTTTGGATGAAAATATTGTTTTATTTAAAATAGATCACCTTCTCGCTATGATATTTGGTGTAACATGCAAATGATTTTTGCGATGTCTTTTTTATTTGCGCCTTGATTTTGACATCGTACTGTCACCGTCGCAACGCTTGGTCAGCTCCCTTCTTGTTCATAACATAACCGTAGACTTCTAACAATACGGTCGGGGTGGGATCTGTTTTGGCTAAAAATTACTTAAGTAGGATTAGTAAAGTTTGAACCAAATATGAATGTGAGGTTCGGTGTCTAGGTTTTAGATATGAAAACTGTTTGAAGAAATCCTGGGACAACAGTAGAATTCCAGGGACAAACAACTAAAATCCTTGGTAAAAAATTATGTTTACTTATGAAATTCGTTAAGAAGCTTAGCAACACAAATGTAACCTGAAATGCAAGCAAGAACACCGAGGATTTGACTAGGGAAAAGCCCTTAGCCCTTAGATGTCTCTAAGGCGCCGCCGGCATAAAAACCCCGGGTAGCGATAACACACGCTACCAATTTATTAATCACGTAAATGTTTGAATACAGAGAGTAATCAGAGAGTTTAGTACGAGATTACAATGAGTAAAGCTCGAATGAGCTGAAAATAAACGACTAAGTGTCTTATTTATACTCCTAGATCTTCAACAACTTGTCCGATATTCCAGGGATCTTCTCTCCAACGTCTCTTCCAGTTGGTTGACCGAATCTTCAGCTAACAACCTTTGACCACGTGTTAAGTGAGTCTCTAGCTTCTTTTATTCGACCGTTGGGAGACTTCGTCAACCTTACTCCTGATACATTCAGGGTCATTTGAACTTTACTTGCTAAGTTCTGGGTTATACAATTCCTGGGTCACTCCTGTCCTTGGCCTTTACCTGCACCCTGGATTATCAGCCGAAAATTCGGGGTATAATAGGATCGATGGGCGAGGTACCACCTTAGAGCGGGTTAATTTAAAAGTGGTCAGTTTGGTTCGAGTCAAGATGAGCTCTGATCAAATTGAGACGATTCAAATATTGCTATTTGCTATTGTTTTATAAAGAAACAGAAATTTTAAAAAAAAATTACAAAAAAGAAGTAGCTAAATAAACAAAAATCTATACAAAAAGAGGGCCTTCAACGCTTTGTGGTTAATGAGGTGTCTTTTTAGCCTTGAATATTTTTTAATGATTCTTAATCTTTATTTTGCCGATTAGGGGTGCTTACTTAGCCGGCTTCCCTACATGGTCTTATATTATTGGGTGGAAGTGGATATGATCTAAAGGCCTTTTCAAGCTTCCTTACATGAAGCTTGAAAAGTTTTACCCATAAAAAATACGTTCCTTGTTACCATCTAAAGCATTAAGTTGGATACTCGTTCAAGCTTTACCCGTAAAAAATACGTTCCTTGTTACCATCTAAAGCATTAAGTTGGATACTCGTGATGGGGTGAAGAGCTTTGTTGGATGCCATAGCATTGAAACCCTCTTTCTCATCCATCGGTTTCCTGATGAGAAGGGTATAGGTGAACGAGGATTTAGGGTTTGTAGTTTGCGAAGGTGATGGGGGTGGATTACACTAGATGGCGGCGACAAAGTGGTTGACAAACAACGTATCAATAGATGAAGAAGGTAGCTGGAAGGGTTTTTCGGATTAATAAATCAATTCAATATTTTCTAACATCTTACAAATAGTCGCTTAAGAAGCAATTGTCACTCTTGAAGTGCCAAAAAAAAAATGACTAAAAGAATGTTTACAAGTCAACCCAAGCTCGTTACGCTAAAAAACACATTTCACATGCTCTTCAACTGATAGTAAAAGCGAGTTAAAAACAGTTGATACAAAATAAAAATGTAAAAATTTTTGCTTGCAGAGCCCATACCTCTCCCACTAAAAAAACCCGCTCAATTTGACCCGTTATGAGTTAAAAGGTAATTGTAATGTGCAAAAGAAAATTTAAGAAAAAGCATGTTTGCTCTCCAAAGTAATAAGAAAAAACACCTATCTTGGTACTTGTTATCCAACTAGCCAAACAAGTTAAAGGCAGTTATGGTGGGCAAACAAAAAAATGATGGTGTGGAGATCACCTCTCATTCCATTAATCTTCTCAAAAGAAATATTCTTGAATACAAAATAACATAGTTCTCTTCATAAAGATGGAGATAAAAACATGTGACATTTCTACAACATGATGCATGCTTATATGACTAAAACTTTCAAGAACTCTTAGAAAGATATATAAAATTAATACTTCCTCTTCCTGATTATGAAGGTAGATGATCTGATGACATCATCATCCATGTTCAATGCTCTCTCCAGAACCTCCAAAGATTCAGGTTTTGTGAAATAAGTGAACAACAGATAGATTCCATCCAAATAAGTGTTGGTCTCACCAGCTTTGTTTTTCCTCTTAATGCTGTAAGCAAGAGGGATGACACCCCTATTGAATACCTCAACATACATGCCACCTCCAGCAACAAGCAACTGTTAAAAAAAAAAAAAAAGTCTTTTAATAAAAGTTCAATATTTCTTATTCCCACTTCACTTTACATGGTATACATCAGAAAGCACTCATCTTTTAATGTAAAATCTATTCCATTTCTGATTATTTTAAGTTATTGTTCATGGTATAACTAAATGATCAACTGAATCAACCACTAGATGGAATAAATAATTCAGGATTTGTTATTCCCACTTCCCTTTACATGGCATACATCAGAAAGCACTCTTCTTTTAATGTAAAATCTATTCAGTTTATGATTATTTTAAGTTATATGTTTAGGGTCTAACTAAAGTTGTGCACTAAAAAGATAAATGAGTCAGAGTCATCGTCTTCATGCTGTGTTCTTGACTCAGATGTGTGTGTAATACCTACCAACCAACCAAGTGTAAAGCAAAACAGACAACAGAAGGGAAAAAACAAACAGCAAGGAGTCAAGGACCTTTTCTAAGATCCAATAACAGAGAATTTAAAAGGTGATTTGTAAATATTTGAAGTGATGTCATCAGCAAAGATGAATACCAGCCTATTATTAATTAGCACAAGCATTTTTCGAGTGACGATTAAATTATAGAACTTTTTGGATTTCCATTTTGTGGTTCACATCTTTAGTTGCATTTTATTAAGTAAAAAGGACCCACGATAACATGTTCTTTGTTCTAACACAGTATGCAAAATGGGACTCACAAAAAGAAAATGCCAATGGTCGAAATGATTAAATCTTCAAGTTTTATATTAGTTGTTTTGAAGCGAAGTGGTGGGTGATATGGTTTGAAATGTTAATCACTCTACAGAAGAAACAACACTACTAAATGAAAGTCCTGTCACGTCAGTTGCTGACTTGCTTCACACTGCTTTTGATCCAAGAAAAATAAGTCTCAGATCCATATCCTTATCAAAATAAAGTAAAATATTTAAAAGGTATTCACTAAAACAAAAAGTAAACTTCAATTAAGACCTCACAATTAAGATATTGCTGTTGAACTAATCTTCCAGTACCTTTAGTTCTAAATGACTATATGCATCTTGCTTCTTGTCCAAACTGGAACTTTTTTGTATGGCATGATTGTTATCTAATAGTATTAAAATTCAGTCTACATGCCAAGATCAAATTTCCCAGAAGGCATAATCATACAAGTTGATAGAAAGAAAATCAAAACGGGTAGTTTTGTACAGGTTGAATCATGTTGGGCTGGGTTGACACAACACTTTTTGCCCCTAGATTATGTTTTCATAATTAATTAGCGAGTCGAACATGGTAAAAAATATTTCATATAAAAAATTAACTGCAGAATAATTGATTTAGAAGGTTTTATGCCTTAAATATGCACTTTGGAAGACTCCAGAGTTCATACCGGTTTGATCCATTTAACACGTTCCCTTTTAGCTTTTTTCCAATTAGACTATTTGACCCGTTGAGACAAACATAACCCAATTCGGCCTATATATAAGTAAATGGGTCAAATTACCACCGATAATTATACTACTTCGCGAATCTTTTAAGTAATAAAGACACTGAACCTCTAAAAGAACTGAAGACATCCATATAATTATACTACTTCACGAATACTTTTAAGTAATAAAGACACTGAACCTCTAAAAGAACTGAAGACATCCATATAAATCCCACAAACACCATCAGATAAGAATTTCTTGTTGCCAATTACCTCTAAATTGGCTAGCTCCTCCACATAATTAGAAATATATATTAGCATGCACTCAAATCCCCATGAAATTGCAAAAATGGTCTTAAATGAACCACGTCCTGACAACTTCTTACATCCAACTGAATGGTTAAAGATAGATGCCTAGCTCAAGGAGGTTTTCTTCTATTTTCATGCTCACTTATCAACTTATAGTATGAAAGGATTAGAAAATTAAAGACTTCCTATAAATAGTTTAAACTTTAAAGTATCAGAAGTCACCTAAAGTGTACTCCTAGTCATACAACCTCTTAAAATCATTTTACGTAAGAAACTGGATTAATATTGTACTAACTACTGATGCCGGTTTAGTAATCATGTTTACCACAACTAATATTTATAAGATATAAAAGATTATTGAACAATAGGTGTTTTGGGTCAACGTGACAGGTACCTAAAATTTTTCCATTTTGACATGTTATCCAACCTGCCCTTTTTCTATTCCAAATGAACAAGGCCAAAGCCCAAAGAAACCATGCAGCATGAATCCCAAAGAGATATAATGCATAAAGGCCCAACTAACCCTGAACTTGATTTTAAAAAGCTCGAGGCACTCCGAGGCGTTTAGGTCTAAAAGCCGAGGCATGAGGCTAAAACCTTGAGGGGGCAGCAATTTATGTGCTCTATAATAAATGGAAGTGTCAATGTGTCATGTGTCTAACTGTCTTCTGAATTAATGCACAACAAACACAAGGGTATATCAATAGAAGATAAAAGTTGAGCAGGAAATTTTACACTTTCAGTTATCTACTTTGATCTTGATTATGGATTAATTTCATAAATAGGTAAACTAACTTTTTCTTCTATTTCTATTTTGCATAACCAACTTTTTTTACCCTCAAACTTTCTAAAGATTTCAATTTAAGGTAATTTCAACCTAGACAGCAACGAGCAACCAACTACATACCTAAAAGCATAATACATATTTTTTCACAACAATGAAGAACTCCATGTTATTCTTTAAGTGGTAGAAGATAAGGTCTCGGTTTTAAAAATTGAAAAAAGATGGAACTTTGTTTCTAGTTTCTACTCAGCAACTCCAACATCATGTCAAACTACATTAAGTCATTACGTGTCAAAATAGTATTTGGTATTTTGGTGTCATTTGCGGAAAACCCATAATGTCAACAAGAATTCTACAATTGGAAAAGGGAACTCTTATCTATAGAGCACAGCGGGGCAAGTAACATGATTTGCAAGAAAGAGTGCAAAGAAAAAACATATAAGTAGATCCAACTCATCACAAGAAAAAAAACTGAAATAGCCATTTAATGGCCAAAATGTTTTTGATTCGGCTCAATCTTTGGATATTGATTCATAGGATTGAATAAGGAGAATCAGTCACACTCCACTCTGATTATCAAAATTATCAATTAGCTCGTCTATTGACTAGTTTTCCTATGTAGATGTTAGCCACTTAGGCTACTAGCCTACTATCAACAAGAAAATAGATTGCTCAAAAATCTTTGGCATGCTTCACTAACTCTACTTTTTAACTGTAAAAGGATGCCAACTAATGAAAAATCTTATCTAAACCAAAAATTAAAATTTCTCTACTTCCCATGTGAGTTCAATACCAAAGAGTATAAAAAAATCATCATTTCCTTAAAGCTCTTTATGAAAGTATAGCATTCAACAAACCCAAAATTTGCTATGAAACCCTACATCAAAAGAAGATATGTTTTACACTAGAATGCATTTTTATATCTATATCTATGAAACAAAAATCATCCTTACAAGTCATAATCAGATTCAGATAAACTCATAGCAAAATTGGGGATAATTTCACTTACCACCATTCCCCTAAAAATTGGAAATAATTAATGTGCAAATTCATAAGAACAAAAACATGAGTATTAGAAATATATATGAATTTTCAAAATCAAGTGATTATACCTCTTCATACTTCTGAGTAAGAGAGAGTCGCTCATCCTCAGACATATCGGGTCTTAAAACAGCCATAGTTTCATACTGTCTCAAACCGGGTGGGCACTGGGGCTCCTCTTTCTCTTCAATGGCAGTAGCAAGCGAACCGGATGAGTTGCTGAGGTCATCTTCACCTCCCAATCCTCCTTCGAAGAATGTGCCGGAGAAATCGAGGGTTTGAGCCCTGATTGAAAACCCCCGCCTTGCAATTTGATGTTGGAAGTGAAATTGCGTAGGCTTGTTGTTTGAGAAAGGGGCTAGGGTTTGCAATAGAGGAGATGAGGTGAGTAAGGAAGAAGAAGAAGCCATTTTAGCCCGCTGGAACAGAGAAAACTCTGATTGATTGAAGAGCAAAATGTTATCGATAGGAGATGATGGAAGAAGTGGATAAGAGCCGTTGGTTGTTTCAGTTTTTGCTTTTTTTTTTCTTTTTAATAAAAAGTATTTTTCCATGGTCATTTGTGGTAAGATTTCATCCGACCGAGAATTTTTTTTCTAAAATGGGTATTTTGTAGGGCGTTTAAAACCGGATATTCGAAAATTCGGATAGTTGATTTTTACTATCTGAATTCGTATCCAAAATTTCGGATATCCGAAATTTTGGATACGGATTCGGATAGTGAAATATATATCCGAATTTTCAAAATAAAAAAAAAGTAAAAAAAATATACATTTGTATCTCTAAAATTATTAGTGATAAACATCCAAATGAGCAAATAGTCTCATACAAGTACATTAAATAGTCAAACACCAACAAAAAATAAAAAAATGTCTCGATGTTGAAGCTCGAATCCGTGTGCAACAAACTCGATGGCGAACTATAAATCGACGGTGCAAGGCAATGAGCCAGTGAGGGTCGAGATATGGAGGACGACGGGATCCAAAGAGGCAAAGAGAGTGAACATCGGAGCTTAGAACCTTATATGTAGGGATTCTTAAGTTAAAGTATGTTAAACTAAATAATATATATAATTTAATATTTTAAAAATATATATTTCGGATATTTTTCGGATATCCGAATATCCGAAAATGTTCAAAATCAATATCCGAATCCGAATCCGAAATTCCGGATATCCGAAATTCGGATATCCGAATTTTCGGATATTTTAGATTCGGATTCGGATTCGGATATTTTTGAACACCCCTAGTCTTTATCCCAAGAATTTAACAAAAATAGATGTTTAATTTTATTTTTTAGTAAATTACGGACTTTGTCTATGTGGTTTGCATGAATTTCAGGTTAGACCTTAGCTTTAATTTATTACGGATTTAGTCCCAAACGTTTGACAAACCGTTTCGGATATAGTCCCTCCGTCTAATTGCCGTTAATTTTTAAACCGTTTCGGATATAGTCCCTCCGTCTAATTGCTGTTAATTTTTTCTATTAATATTTTTTAAATGACACTTTTACCCCTCTATTAAATAAAAAACCTAAAATTTTTAATAAAAAAAAAGTCCCACAACATATAAGGTCAAGACAACTTCACTGTCCAGAAATTTCCATCCCCTCCATTCTGCACTTCTTCCCTGTACAGAAACTTCCGGCCACCCACTGCCGGCTCACCTCCATCACCACACCGCTGCACATCTCTTATTTTTTTTAAATCTGTCACTAGTGTTCAATTCTTTCACGAGGATTGACTTGATTGAATCCAAATCGACGAAGGTAGGGTTCGACAACTTTCCGATGTCGCCGCTCAATTGCCGTCAGAATCCGACGCCATCTTCTGCAAAATCGATACGAATCAACGCTTCGAGAATGGGGAAATTCACTGATATAGCCTTTGACCAGCCCATGTTTACTGATATAGGCTTTGATTGGGATTTTTACTAAAATAGCCCAACCAATAATACTCCGCCACCTCAGCATTTTAGTCAAAATCGCGCCCTTAACTCACGCCATTACATAAAAAATCGCGCCATTTAATAAATTTTCGCGCTAAAAAAAATAAAAAAAAAATAAAGACTCCCGCCGTCCACTCGCGCCATATATGATATTTTCGCGCCAGTAAAAATAAATTTAAATTAAATAAAAAAGCAGCCTTTTCTTTATTTTTTTAAGTTATAACTTTTAGCTTTATAAATTTTATATTCTTGAGCAAATAAAAAAACGTTTTTAGCTTTATATATTATTTTTTTAAATTTATACATTTTTTATATACTTTAGCTTATCTAAAAAAAACGTTTTTAGCTTGAGATTTTTTTATATATTATTTTTTTAAATTTATAGATTTTTTATATATTTTAACTTATCTAAAAAAAACGTTTTTAGCTTGAGATTTTTTTATATATATATTTTTTTAAATTTATAGATTTTTTTTATATTTTAATTATCTAACAAAAAACGTTTATAGCTTGAGATTATTTTTATATATATTATTGTTTATAATTTATACATTTTTTATATATTTTATCTTATCTAAAAAACGTATTAAGTTTTAAATTTCGTTTAAAGCTTGAGATTTTTTTTATATATTATTGTTTAAAATTTATACATTTTTATATATTTTATCTTATCTAAAAACGTATTAAGTTTTAAATTTTTTATATATTATTTTTTAAATTTATAGATTTTTTATATATTTTATATTATCTAAAAAAAACGTTTTAAGCTTGAGATTTTTTATATATTATTGTTTTAAATTTATACATTTTTTATATATTTTATCTAAGCTAAAAAAACATTTTTATCTTGAGATTTTTTTATATATTATTTTTTTAAATTTATACATTTTTTTATATTTTATCTTAACTACAAAAAACGTATTAAGTTTCAAATTTTTCCTATATTATTGTTTAAAATTTATAGATTTTTATATATTTTATCTTATCTAACAAAAAACGTTTTAAGTTTGAGATTTTTCCTATATTATTGTTTAAAATTTATACATTTTTTATATATTATATTTTATCTTATCTAAAAAAAAACGTTTTAGGTTTGTATAGATTATATTAAATTTTTTGAATTTATGTTTTATAATCATTTATTTAATGAGATCTTACCTAACTTTCACCTATAAATAGATATGGAAGAACCAATGCATATCCTCACAACTCTCTCACAACTTTACCCAATAATCATCCACCACTTTTCACTCAACAAATGGCTTGTAATATAATTGTATGTAGTGGAGGTAAATGGCAGTTTGTCAATGGTGTTGAAGAATACGTTCCCCTCAAACGTAAATGCTTGAGACGTCATTTGTCTCTGCCCAATAATATTACCTACAATGATTTGTTGATTTATCTTTCACAAAAATGTGGTTTCAAAAACCATATGCGTCTTTCATACAAAATGTCATCTTACACTCATTCAATTGATATTGTGGATGAACATGATATATATTGTTTTTTAAATGTTATGAAAGATTCAAACAACATTTTAACATTATATGTTACTGAAGAATCTGGTGTCGGTAGTAGTTCAGGTGTCCAACCATTAGCAAATTTTTCTACAGAACCCCCACCCCCCCTGTTTTCTAATGCTGGTAGGGACGATCTCCCCGATTTAAATTACCCATTTAATGAATCATTTAATTTAAAAGATGAACAATTAGATTATAACTTTAACCAAGACATTTTGGGATCTTTACCCGAGTATCAAGAAGAACCTGCTAATATTTTTAGTGATAATAATAATAATCAAGTCGAGTCCACATATTTTTTTGAAGGGCAGTGCTTCAACACCAAAGAGGAGTTAAAACTCCAAGTTGGTAAGTGTTGCATAGCAAAGTCCTTTGAGATTAAGGTTAACCGATCATCTAAGACTAGATATGATGTATCTTGTATTGTTAATGGTTGTGGGTGGGGTGTTCGGGCTTATTCGGTGGACAATAGCAGTAAAGTTTTTCAGGTGAGGCATTTCAGTGGTGAGCATACTTGTTCAAGAACTCAAACGTATCCAAAAAATCGTCAAGCCACAAAAAAAGTTCTAGGTGATCTAATCAAAGAACAGTTTAAAGATACTCGTCGGATTATCCGACCAAAAGATATTGTGAATGATATGAAGGAGAAATATAATATAAATGTGTCTTACTCTCAAGGTTGGAGAGCAAAATGTCATGTTCTTGAGAAAATGAACGGTTCGCCTGAGGATTATAATGGGGATTGTAATGGGGATTGTAATGTGTGGTCCCTAAAGAACTCGCGCCCCTATTTAAAGCATTAAGCAAGATTAAATTTTCGACCTGCAAAAATCCACGTGTCACGACCCTGTTACTTTCGCGACACTCACGCCTGTCAGAAAAAGCACTCGCGCCCAGTGTCATGTCCCATCAGACTATACCTGCAAAAGCCACGTGTCGTTTGCTTATTGGTTTCGCGCCACTCGCGCCAGTCAATAAAGTACTCGCGCCATAGTGTCTAGTCACATCAGTTCAGTGTCTAGTCACATCAACACCAATCAAGTCATACAAGTAATTTTCGCGTCCATTCTTGTACTTTTCGTGCCGAGAATCGTACTTTTCGTGCCACCAGAAATATTCTTTAAAAAACAATTTTTTATTTAAAAAAAAGAAAAATACTCGCGCTCTACTGTTACTCACGCAAATTTTTTTTTAAATTTTCGCGCTCGGTGGACACTACAGTTCAGTGGGGCCCATTTACTGAACACAGTGTCAGTTTTTCTCCTTTCGTGCCTATCACTCGCGCTATTATGAAAATTTCACGCCGAAAATATAGTCAAAGACTATTTTTGTAAAACGGCTGGTCAAAGGCTATTCTGGTGAGAGGGACATGTTGCAGGGCTATTCTGGTGAAAATCCCTCGAGAATGTCTTCCATAAAAACCTGTGGTGAAATCCATTCGAACGGAAGCTCCTATGATTCAAACGGTACTAAGGGTATTTGTAATACCTCAAGATGATACCACAATCCCGAGCTCGGGATCGCGGGAGAGCGCGGAAACACTTTTTGCATGTAATACCTCAAGATCCTCTCCCAAGACCCCAAACCCATCAAAAGTGAGGGTGGCCCACAATCTCCAAGCCTTTCCCGAGCTCTTTCTCCTCGGTACCCCACTCCCACGGGAGTCTCCCGAGTCCCGATCCCGAGCACCCCGTCATGGTGTTCCCGCGCTCTCCCGCGATCCCGAGCTCGGGATAGCCTCCCAAACTTGAGGTATTACAATCACCCTAATTAAATAGTGTCAGTTGTGAATCGTAAAGTTAACCATATGAAATATTCATTAACTTCTTTTTAGAAAATTAGGTTCTGCTCATCACGAATAGGCATCACGAAAAGCGAAGGAGATTTGGGAATATTGTTTGGTTGCACATCTCCGGCAAACACGACCAACGCCGGGACCGAGAATCTCCTTAAAACGCCACCTTTCATCTCCAGGAAACGCCACACCGCTGGCTCATCTCCGTTTGCATGCCCGCTTCCATCACCACACTGCCGGTTCATGAGTTCATCTCTGACAAACATCACCAACGTCGGGCATGAGAATCATCGGCAACGGCGATGGAGGAAATTGGACGTGAGACGACGGAGGAAATTCGTCGGAGATGATGGAGGAGGGCTGAAGTTGCAACGGGGGAGGTAATAGGGTTCCGAGATCTGGACATAATGAGAATGAAGGGGTCTTTTTGGCCGGAGTTTTAGTCGGAATACGTACACACGTACGGGGAAATTTAAAGAAGGGTTTGGTGGTGGTGTGGGACCCGCCACAAGTTGTTTTTTATTTTATTATATATTTTTTTTGTTTTAATTAAACTTATATTAATGATTTTAAAGTGAGGGGTATAATAGTCAATTCGCACTCATTTAACAGAATTTTCTAATGGCGTTAAGGCTTAGGGACTACATCCGATACGGTTTGGCAAACGTTTTGGATCATATCCGTAATAAATGAAACCCTAAGGACTAAACCCGAAATTTGTGCAAACCACAGGGACTAAATCCGTAATTTACTCTTTTTTTTTAAAAAAAAATAGGCATTTCGCACTTCCCAAGTGTGAAATTAGCCTCGGATGTAGCTTCGGTGATCAACGGACCTCAGATGCAAAAACGAACGAAAACGGTGGGACCATCTCGCACTTCCTAAGTGCGAAACATGCCACCTTTACCATAATTCGCACTTCTCAAGTGCGAAATGTTAGTGCCATTTATCACAGTTTCTTTGTCTCTGACACATACACAAACACGCCCACATAAACAAACAATTTAAATAATTCAATACCTACCAAACTTTAATCACATGCAGAAAAAGACAAGTTTTTTTAATAAATTTTCATCAACTTTTCAACCATCATTCAACCTTAAATAACACATAAATTTTAAAAACACATACACGGGTCTTCATTCACTCATTCAATCTCACCATCACCTTTCTCTTCATTTTTCATCACAATCTTCATTCAATCACCATCAAACACATTCAACCCTCATCACAATTCTCTTATCATCAACCCATTCAATGGATGCAGCATAAATTTATCCGGGTCCTCGAAATAACAATTTGTTATTTTTGGGTAATCACCACCGAGCCTACTGTTAGGGGTCGATTTCAGGATGCTCATAGGAAAGCTACATAAGACCAGGAATCTCGCTACGGTTTGGGAAT